>BLKR01001382.1:0-298140 GCA_011170035.1 Teleogryllus occipitalis
CGAAATTTCAACACATTCTATTTCTACTTCTAATTCGTGTTCAAATAAAATAAAATAAATACGCAATAAATGAAATCTGCAGAGTTGCAAAGTCGAAAAACAAATCAACAACAAAGAACGTCTCAGATTACGCAGGTAACTTGTCAGGCAAACAAGGATTGAAAAGCCCCAGTGCACGAATACCTCTCAAAAACGTCGATCAACTTTAATACAAAACATGTAATGATAGATAGTAATGCATGCACTCTGATTCAAAACCTCATTATTGTTCCCCGTGAATATCGTATTGCTGTACCGTGCATTAAATCAGTTTACTCCGGGATACATTATCATTCTGAAGCTTTGTTTTTATTATTTATTTTTTTTTTTTTAATTTCGAAGTACGAGCACATTACACGGCCCTTCAGTGCGTGCAGTCCGAACAGAACACCACGTAGCAAGAAAACCGAACCCGAGCGTTCCGCGTCGCGTACGCCACGCGGCGCCGCGTGGCCGGCGCGTTGCGGTGCGATGCGGCGCGGCGCGGCAGAGGCCGAGGCTGAGGCGCGCTTTGGGGCGGCCACGCTGGCCTTGACCGCTTTGTTTCCGGGTCCTCCGCAGCTCTTCCGCGGCGCTGCTCGCGCGCCTCTTCGCCCGCGCCACGCGGCACGCGAGCGGCAGCCCCCCGGCACACGCGCACGCGCTTCCCTTTGCCAAACCGGCGTAAAGGGCACTCAACACTTTGACCAAAAAAGGAGAGGCCAAGTGAGTTCCAGAGTGGAAATTGCAAGATAATGACTAAACTGCTCGAAAGCCTGCAGGTTTCTAAGTAACATGAAAGGTCTTTATAAAAAAAACATATACGAAATTAAATCAGAGATTGTTTAAAGCAACAAAACATACACATTGCAAAAATTATACACCAATACATATGTGATTAAAGCCATTTACTACTAACTGCAACGATGAAAAGTAAGGGCGCGACTGCAGTTTCTACGAAACGACTCACCATCCGACAATATTACTGGAATTTATGGCAAGACATGGAAGTGCGTGTGACGTACATATCTACACAAAACACGTAGTAAGATCGAGTAGGGCCGAGTCCAAAACCGACCACACATCCAGCTTGAAACCGACATTCGCAAATGCGATAGCCACCAGGAAAACGGGAGAATAGCTCGCCTTTCCGCGCGCTCGAAGCGGGGATCCTGCGGCAGCGGGCGGACGAGCCAGCGAGCGAGCAAGCGAGCGCGGGCGAGCGAGCGAAGCGGGGAGGAGAAGCGCTGCGCTGCGGGGAGGGGGGGCGGGACGGGGCGGGGAGGCGCAGGCGGTTCGCCAGCGCGGCAGCGTCATCCGCAGTCCGCGCCGCTGCCAAATCGGCCCCTCTGCCCCACTCCCGCCACCGCCACCGCCGCTCCAGATGGCGCGGACCGCATTCCAGCGCGCGTCAGGTACCGCCGCGCCGCGCGGCGCAAGCCACGTCGCAGCCGCCGCCGCCGCCCCGCCGCCGCCACCACCGCAGGACGACGCGCGGCAGCCAGTGCCAATTTTCGGGAGGCGACGCCAATCCCTTCCGCGGAACCTACGTTTCGCTGAATAACCTATGCAGGCACAACGAACGCCAGAGATGTGACCCAGATAGTGTTCTTCGAGTCCAGTTCCGAATGTTTGGCATACGACGTATTACACTAATTGTCTTTCCTATTCGTAATTCAAAACTACGGAATTTATTTTGATTCGATTCGAACTTCAAATATTCCATTGCGCATATATTACAGCACGAAGCCAATCGACTAATTTAACAATTCATTTGCATTCCATTCCAAGCTGGCTCGATAGAAATTCTTTGGGAAATTGAAAATAATTGTTATTATCATCTCAAGAATTGCAGCATAAAATCAGAAACTAAAAATATGTCGGCCAGAAAAAATATACAGAAGTGATGTAGAAAAAATATACAGCAGTGAATGATACAAAAGTAAGACCTTGCAGCTCGAGATGCAATACCGGGACAAATGTGAGAGCAGGTGGAAGTATGAAGTTATAACTAGGATTGAGAATGTAACTGGTCAACCTATTACTTCCTGAGCACGACCATCGAAGCGCAACCCATACATTCTTCATCCAGCACCAGAACCTTCCTTCCCACGTGCCTCCGTCAGCATCGCTCCTGGGGGCGAGGAAGTCAACGCCTGGCGGCGCGGAGGGGCCATTGGCGTCGCACCACGATGGACTCGCCTCGGGGCGGCCATGACAGCGCCCGCCACCGCGCCTGCGCCCTGCCGCCTCCGCCGACTGCAGGCGAAGAACGCGCGGCGGCCTGGCCCGGGGCCGCGGAGCGGGGCCGCGGGCGGGGGCGGGGGCGGCCTCGTTTGTTCTCCCCTCGCGCCGCTCGCATACCGCCCCAGCGATCGCCAACGCCGCGTCCCCAAATGTGGATCGATCGCTTCGCGGGTCGGCGACTCGCTCCCATCATGGGAGACGTTGCTTGGCTGACGAAGTTTAAAAAGTACATCCGACAAAAACGCCCACGTACTCATACAAACACAGAAGGAGTGAGAAAATATCCGTCAGAATCACACTAGCGTACATCCGTTACTCATTATTTCTCAATGTCGTTTTTCCCTCGTCGACCAACTTCGTAAACTTTTCTTTAGACCGACAGTTAACATGATTCAGCCCCTTATCTGACGACTACAACAGAATCTGCAGCTACTATTTGGTCCCAAGTACTTATTTACTTTTTCGAACATGCACTTACGTAGTAGTATTGTGATGCTGCAGCGGAAAGTGGCGATTTGTTGTCACAACTCATATTATGGGGCTCTGGTATCAAAATGGGGAATAAATCTTGTTCCTACAAGTAGTAAATTGCTTCCTCTAACGCGTTGTTAATACAGAACCCAGAGTTTTCGATCCTTGATACTGAAACATTGGTTTACGACTGTGGTTAACGCTAGTGCTTAAACCTTTCAGATTTTCTCCTAAACTGATTTTCTCCCTCAATCAATCTGGCCAAATTCTAAGCCCTGCGAATTTGAAATAGATATTTTGTTTTGCCAGGGAGTTTCTTTACTGGAAGCCTGAACATTTTCAAAATTTCTCAAAAAGAATCCAAATTTAGGGATATTTTTTCTCCAGGATAGAACAAAGAAAACTTCAAAAAGTGGCAGAAGTCTCATTTTCATTGAACACTCTGAATTTTCGAAAATTGGAGAAGTTCAACATTTTTTGTCTTCTTCCTACAACTACAATATTGAAGATAGACATTTTTCCTTAATTAAATGTTTTCAGTCAGATCATTAATGAAGGTCATGTACAATTTTTCAGAACCATGATTAGTTGTCGTGTATTTTTGTTTGAAGTAAAGACTATTTTAAAATAAATATTTTCTAAAAAATTGCTCCAAGTTTTCTCTTTATTTTGAGATATAGATTAGATTATAATAGAGTAAAGTAAGCTTATAAAAATGACCCAGGTCCGAATCCGGTGAAAATTCAGTATTACTGAAAATTACAAAAAAATACTACAATATTACAATATTAAAGAGAGCAATTTTTTCCTTAATGAAATCGGTTCTAAAAAATTACATCTTTAAATAATGTCATTTGACAAAAGTAGTTTTCACGTAATTTTTACTTTAAGGTAATTAAAAAAATATTTTCTGAAAAAATTTAAATATTTTTCTACAGTAGAACAAAATACGCTTATAAAAATGGTATATGTTCTATTTTCATAGAACGCTCTGAATTTTCAGATATTGCAAAAGTTAAAAATAATGCCAAACATTGTGTGCTGTTGTAGCCCCAATAGTTTTTAACTAGCATTGTGATTCATTCTAGTGCGTCAACAGTCATGAGGATGCACAGATCCCATCAAAATGAATACGATGAATACCGTACATTACAAATTGGAGATTCTCTCATTAAACAAGACAGTCAACCATTCTGTCATTTAACTTACGGGGCCACAATGATTCGAGTTCTGAAGATCATTATCCAGGTTGCAGGAAATACTTCCCATTTTCATGAATTCTAAAATCTCACGTTTTTTGAACACCTGATGTACTATTGTTAAAGCGTTTTATTCCTTTATTATTAAAACTACAATGACGATAATCTTAAAACTCACTCTATAACAAAAGAACTTGAAAATACTGAAATACTAAGTCATTCCACTATTCACCAATTCAGACAAACCACTGCAGTTGTGGCACATTTTCGTGTCCCTGACATTTCTTCCTTCTGAAGAGAATGTAGACGTCATGGCCACGTCGTTCGAATCCATAAATGAAACTAATGCCGTTAGCTTTACTTCCCACAGTAACAATATGAACAACAAAATAATTACAAAACTACATTATCAATGCCTAGATCACATTGATTGAAGTTTGAGAGGAGAAAAAAAGTTATCAAGACATGAAAGGTGGACATTTTCCATGACTAAGATTAGTAAGGGCATCGATTAATGAAAAATTCATAGGAACACAAATGAACACAATTCATAGGAAAACACAAATTAAATCAATTTGAAATTATGTTTGTCACAAATTATTTCATATAATAGGTCTCTAGGAATCGTTACAAAGGCAAAATGAATGGAAACAG
Source organism: Teleogryllus occipitalis (assembly GCA_011170035.1). Lineage (NCBI taxonomy): Eukaryota > Metazoa > Arthropoda > Insecta > Orthoptera > Gryllidae > Teleogryllus > Teleogryllus occipitalis. Next base: position 4,590 of record BLKR01001382.1, read on the forward strand.
TAAAACTCGCAAAACAGAGAACGAATATAAACTATTATTAGCGAAACGAAACGAATCCGAAAAGCAGAAAAATCAACATAGTTGCTAAATCACATAGGACATTGGTTACTAAAGCGAATGCATTTTATTATCCATTAGATAGTAGCGTATGAGTTATGCTTAATGCAGTTTGCGATAGTTATAAACTTATGAGACCCGTACTTCAGGAGAAAATAGACATAAAACCAATTTTCCGTAGGCCCCTCATAAAAGCTTACATCTCAACAGGACAAGCAGTGACTGTAATATGAAGCTTTTATTACGCATAGACTTAAATTTTAAAAGCCAAATATAATAAGTCACGTTCACCTCTAGAAACGAGAAGAACAAGGGCGAGGCTTTGCGCTCTTTATAAATCGTACGTGGGTCAACCAGCTTGGAAAGAAATTCAGGTTAGACTAGAAAAACCAAATTCTTTCGGCCGAAGCGATCACACCCACAAAATTCAAACAAAGAAACAAAATTCAGATCTTCGGAAATTTTCCTTTTGTAACAGAACAATTACAGATTGGAACAGTTTACCCACAGCAATTTTCAAAGCTTTTCATCTACGTGTCCGAAGTTTTAGAAATAAGTTAGAACAAGTTGAGAGTAATAGATATTAAATGAGTAAGTGCGGTGAAGTGCTGGTCAGTGTAATTCAAAGCAGAAACAGTGTAGTGGTAGTGCAGTGTAGTGAACGCGATCAATGAATTTAAAAAAATCTAATTTAGCCAATATTTATGTAGCTTGTATTAAATTTTAGCATCGCCGACATATAATTATTGGATATCATGACAGAGTTGAAATAACTGTTATAATACTTAATATTAGCGATAGCATGATTATTGCAACCTCGGCTTGTACTGTACTCCTTAATTATTATTGTTCTTATTATTAATATTATTATTATTATTGTAATTATTGTTATTTAACTGCCACCGGGTCATACTCAATTGCAGTTCAAATAAATGTATGTATAAAAATAACATTGTAAAACGCATTTTTTTCGTGGACACACTAATTTTTTGCTAAGCATTCAAAGTTTAGGTAACAATTTACTGCACACTACAAACATTACCCAAGTGAATCTTCAAAATTACTCTTGACCATTCGGGGTCTCATTTACTGAGGACGAGCATTATTCCGGGTCGCTGTGGGAGAGCTTGTCGCGCGCACCACGTCCGTAAGGTCAGTGCATCAGGAAATCGCAAGCAGCATCCTTCCTCGTCATATCTTCCTCTTCTCGAAGGGAACTTCACGTCGATTGTTCTGTTCTCACAATAACTTTCCCATGGTATGATGTTGTAGCGTTTCCCTCATCTACATTGAACTACTTGGCACAACCTTTGAAAGAAGCAGATTGAATTTGACGAAACAGTCATGATTGCATCTCTGCTCTCTTGGATGTCCGGGTTGACGCCGCGTCGTTGGCTGGGAGGCCGACGTTTCACCTGTCATGTGAAACGGACAGCCAAGAAGACACGCGAGTCGAGCCGCGAAAGCTTAGGTTTACGTGATTGCGTCTCTTCATCCCCTTATAAATTAGATCACAATATGAAAATATTACCCCTATTCTGCGCAGCAAGACATTTAGTTACATCCCCGACGAGGTAACATACTTGTCAACATCTTCAAAAGTACAATATTTATTAGTTAAGGACACGCTAATAGCAGTAGCATTTTTTTTTACATGTCGTACATTCTTATAGATAGCAAATCCCAAGCAAGTCATCGCACGCAACTATTGCACGACTGAATTCACAACGCTGTAAGTTCATCCCTCGCCGGCTGATGGCCGTTCGGGCCCCAGTCGCGATTACACGCAACGAAATGCTGCTCCCCAAGCGCAGAGAAGTATCGTAGCGCGGGCGTGCGCGGGAGGGGCGAGGGGCCCGCGCCCGCCGGGGTCACGCGACGCTGCCGCAGCGCCGCGCCCGCGCCGCACGCTCGCGCCACGCGCCTCGCGGAATGCGCCACGCGGAGGCGGCACGGGGGAGGGGCACGCGTGCGTGGGGAGCGCAGGAGGAGGAGGAGGAGGAGGAGGAGGACGACGACGACAACGACGACGGCGACGAAGAGGATGAGGGGGAGGACGAAGACGACAACGAAGAGGGTGACGAGGGGGAGGACGCTGATGACGAGGAGGAGGAGGAGGAGAAGGATTACGACGACGATAAGAAGGGGAGGAGGGTAAGGACGCCGACCACGACGATGAAGAGGAGGGAGAAGGAACAGGAGGCATTGTTGAGTGGGTAGGGGAGGGGGAGAGGGAGTGGCGTGGCGTGGCGTGGCGTGGCGTGGCGTGGCGTGGCGTGGCGGGGCGTAGCGTGGCGGGGCGTGCGGGGCGGGGCGTGGCGGGGCGGGGCGTGGCGGGGCGTAGCGTGGCGGGGCGTAGCGTGGCACTACCGATCCGTTCGCGTGCGGCTCTGCGCCAAAAAACGTCCGCAGGTGCGTCCGTACACCGCCTATTCTGCTCGCCAAGGAGCCTCAGTCCATTTCGTATGCAACATCGACTTCTTGGAAACGGGAAACCAAATACCTAGTACGTCGCAAGACAAAGTCCAAAATGTGCCTTCAGAAAATCACATACCGGTATCCATTAAGAGATCAAGACTTCACTCTCGCCCCAGGAATCAAACCTTTTTATTTGCATCCATTTGCAACTTCGGACGACAAATAGGAACACTCGCAATGCAGAAGAAAAAATAAGAGTAAGACAAGACCTAATCTAATTATTGTAACTCGTGTCGTATTTCATTTCCGACTCCTCTTAATTCAACTAGTTTCTTCAAATACGTTTAAAATACCACATATATTTCGACATTTATTACACCAGAACTAGCTAAAGAATAAACAAATTCAATGTTAAGTTATAAATATTGCAAAATACTTCGAATACAAAAAATATTGTCATTCCTATTATATTTTATGTTAGGGACACACATATTCTCTTTCAGGAATTGATCAATATATTTCCATATTCATGATGATTCAATACTCATCACTCTCTTTCTCAGTATCAAATATCATTAGAGAGAGAATTTTTCTGCCCTAAAAATCATGAAATACGTACATTAAAATATGCAATTAAAATTGACAACATTTCATTTCCTTTATAAACCTTTCTTGATAACATTCAGGAGAAGCATGCTTGGAACGAAAAGAGATATTTTTGTGAAAAAATAATAGTATATAATAGTAATAACCTAACTCAACTTCTCGGGAGAAATAATTGAAGTGAATATGCACCTTAGTGCATTGAATGACTTCTTTCATTTTTCTGTTTGGTTTAAAAAATGTGATATCAACCAAAACCTACATTTGTACAAGTATTGTATCATCTATAGGAAACAAGCATAAACACAAATTATGACAAGCTCTTTCTAATCAATTAACGCTCAAAATAAATAGATTCTATGAAAACATTAAACTTTTAGTAGATAAGTCTCTATTTTAACGAAACATGCAAAATAATGCTCCTATAATTACACGAATATGCACCACAAGAGAAAATCACACAAATATGCACTGAATATAAATATGCATTAACATAGTAATCTACAAAGCAATGTCAAGAAATTTCACTTAGCTAACCCCTGAAGCAATGGATAAAAATATGCAAAATCATAGAAATTTGCTCCCTAAACTTAATTATTCTTCAAAAAACTTCTAATCCTAATAGGGCCGCAGTATATTGCAATATTTTGAAGTTTCATTATAAAAAAGGAAAGAAAATGCTAAAGGCTTAATTTCAAATTTTAAAAAGACTAAAGTTTAGCTCATAGATAGTTGTTATTCATGTTTCTAAAGAAAATTCCGATTTGTTTTCATGTTACTAGAATGAATGGTGGTATTTTACTATACATGGAGTACGTTTACATTTTCCGTTGTGAAAAATTATGCAATAAGAAAAATAATTGTTAACAAATCTATTTCATGCCGTTGATTGTTTCTAGAACTCACAGAGGGTGTTTCAATGTTTTTTCGTGTTCGGAAAAGATCCATATAGAGAGAATGGTGGGGAACCGCAGCTCGGGAGTCGACCAAACGAATGGCTTACGAGCAATGGACGCCTTTAGAAAAGTGAATACCTCGAGAGATCATTGACATGAACCAATTTTACAACTAACACTTTTCGAAAGTATTCCAGTCTTTTAAGACGACACTTAACAATTTTGTGCGCTTTGTTTTCATTCGCACCACCAACCAGAATTCATTGGCAACTCGATATGAAAATGATTTACAGCAAACGTTGTTTGGTAAAATGATTATGGGGATGAGGGATGGAAATGCCTGAAGCCCAAAAACAGAATCTTTTGGGAAAATGCAATCTAAAAAATTTCGCTTCAATATTAATAACAGTAGAAGTTTGTTAGTGCGGTAATGCGAGTTCATTTACCATACAGAAACACATGAAATCTATAACAACATTTTTGAGTTTGAGCGAATATTAGCAAACAGTGAGCAAAATGTTAGTACCTAATATGTGTGTTGCATCTTCCACGAAATTCTTAGTATAAATCGTTACAGAAATCGTTCGTTGGGTTATTGCCACAAGTGAACATGTTTAGGTACTCTTACTTCCTAAACTTAATTTCAAAACAGTATACGCAGTTGTGCACTATACCATCAATACTGATTTCTAACGAAACACCTTACGGTTTGGATAGCAGCATACGTCACTCCTAATTTGTTACACCTCATTAGGGAGGACTATAATTTTTAAAATGAATCCAAAGCTGAAAGGTGCGCGTTTGCGTAGATAGATTTCCTACCGCAAATGCCGCGGAGCGCGCCGCGTCTGCGCCTCGCACGTGCAGGGCGGGGGGCGGGGCCGCGCGCGGCCGAGCGGCGCGCGGCGCGCGGTGGGCGGGGCCGAGCGCGCGGAGCGGCCACACAGCGGCCGCGCGCGGCGCGAGGGGCGGGGCGCCCGCGCCGAGGGGCGGAGCCTCGCCGCGCCGCGCCACTTCGCCCTGCCCCGCACCCCTTCTTCCCCCACTCTTTCTCCCCGCCCCCTCCGCTGCAGCAGCGGCACAGCAGCTGCCGACCCGACCCGGCCCGGCCCCAATCCCTGGGCGCGCGCAGCCACAGGGGCTGGGCGGCCTTTGGGTAACGGGCCCGCTTAAATAACCGCAGATTAACCCGCCTTGCAAGCGATACCGTGCGATAGATGCCCTCGAGGGTAAACCGGTTGCGTTTGTGTTCTAAGTGAGGTCTGTTGGAAAAAATATCTTTAAATAACGGCTCCATATGCAATACAGTACGTCAAAACTACGCTATAAACGTCTAAACATAAAACCTTCTACAGGCAAATGAAAGAACATTCAAGAAACCTTCTACTGGAATAAATGTAATGTTAAGGCATTTGGTTGGGTACGTCTGAATGGATGAAATAAAGGCCACTGGAAACAACAGGATGAACAAGTAGAAGTAACCAGGCATTGAACTATACACAACCAAGGTCAACAATATCAAGAATGATACAGGCTTTCGAACATGAACACAAGAAGAAATTCATCCCCAGGAGAAAACTGAATTTCTGTAATTTCGTCCTTCTGATACATATTATCTTGCATTCCCCTGGAAAACGTTTGTCACAACCTAAACGATCATGCAAGACAAAGCTTCACATTATTAAGGAACAAACACTACGACACAACGACAACAAAACTTCTTGTTCTGAAGATTTTTACCAGAAGAAGAGTCACGACCGATTGAACAAGCGTAAACTTACATACCCATTCTGGATTCCAGTCTCGAGCTTCAGCACAAACCAGTTTTTACCACCCTCCATCCATCATGTCGGTGCTTTTCATTAAGATTACATAATCGAGTTCAAGAGGGACAACGAAGTCTCCAAACACAATGTTTGAAATGCAACGTAACTAAGCGTGCATCCTGACAAGAAAAACCTTGAACCGTCTCTTTCACACTTTTTTGACGGACGACGAGTGTAAGGCCTTAGAAGACGCGATCGCAAGGTCTAGTTTTGTATTTGCTTAATACTCCGCTCTCGTTCTTTTTCGCTGCGCCGCGGGTGGCGAGCGCCGTACCTCGGCAGTGTCGCAGGTGCTGGCCGGCGCCGCTCCATTCCGCGGCTGGGGATCGGCCTTGCCAAGGGCGATTTCCACACGCGATTACGCGCCAACGCCTCCACCACTTCGGACACGTATCGCTCAGTATCCGGACAGGTGTGCGCACCAGAAGGGGGTGGCTCGTTACAAAAATGTCGCAAACTTCGCGCTTCATCGTGTACTGTTCGTTCCATCCGGGGTAATTACTGTCCTGTTCTTCACACGATAAAGTTTCTTATTTCATGAAGATACGCAGATTAACGCAAAACTGCAATATTCAGTCTTTACATCTAATATTATGAATTTCCAGTACCTTCAGAGAGTGAAACGTATCTTTGAACCCACGGAGAAAGGTTACTCTCCATTTGACTCTTGTTTTCTAAACGAAGTGGAAGTTACAAAAAGCAGCTCAAGCTTTCATTTTTTTTCTCTTTAGTCTGGAAACCTGGCGACAATATTTAATAGCACTTCAACACTGGATCAATTAATTTTGGTTGAACGTGGCCACGAGCTAGAAAATCCTTCTGAGCTCAGGCACGTTTGCGGAGGCAAAAGGAAATAGAAGAAACAGAATAAGAAGTAGCAACTCCTTAAGCGAGAAACGGGTTCTCTGGGCGCTGAAAACTGGAACTTCGCACAACAGGCGGAAGTGGCTGCTGGGCAGATCTGTCTTTCTTCTCTCGTCTTTCTCCCTCTTCGTCTTCCTTCTCCGCCACCGACTCGAAGAATGTGGATCTAAGGTGGCATGCGTCCAAATATACTCGACCCCTAACGAATGCGTGACGGCCCCAATTTCAAAGGCGCATTCAGCCACAACAGGTGAACCATGTGAAGGTCTTGCGTAATCCTCAGCGAAACGCGTTATGTCATTCAGAAATAAATAAATAAATTTTTAAAAAATATTAAAAATTCCTGAATTCAGAAGAATGCCTTGCGACATAATAATTACATGATGCTTGGCACATGCTCTTAACTACAACTCACGTTTAAAGTACACCTATGAATAGAATATTTACATTGCTTAAAATGTGAGAACAAAATGAATAAATTGTAATGTAGATATATCTGCAAGCTGCCAATAAGCTATTAGAAGAAGAACTATCATATAAATCAAATATTTAATTCGTTAAAATTCAAACCTAAATGAATAATGTAAAGGGTGGACGCAAGACATCACGAGAGAAAACAAGAAATGACGATAAAACTGAAGGCACGCGCGAAAGTATGAAAGTGAACTCATACGATTAATACCGAAAAAAATTTACCACCATAAACATATAATAAAGAATGTTTCACGTCTGTCAATCGAATATATAACCGTAATGAACGGATGATGGCATGAAATAATCCGAATATATTTTATATCCGAATAAATTTTAATCCAAATGTTCTATGCATTTCCGAATTCAAATATTTTCAAATTTAATAATGTTTCCGGCAGTTATTTTCTTTTGACAATTTTGACACATTATTAACCAATGTGAAAAGCTTATTTAGACACCTTCAAATTGTTTCCCTTTTGACGAACGCGAGCTTACCTCACAAATTTAACTTGTGAAGTTTCACATTCATGAAGTATTAAAGGCATTTAAATTATTATTATATAATTATACTAGTGATTCATTTCACTTGTATAAATTCTTCCCCAACGGGTTCATATCTAGTTGACAAACAAAATATTCTTTGACCGCTTATCTCCTAGATCCACGTGATTTTTCGATTGCGGAACATGCTGAATTTTGTCTAGACGAAACTGCCGGGTTTCCCGCCGTGCACCGCCGCAGGGAGCGTCCCTGGTCGCCTCTGCAAGCCGCAACGAATGGGCGATGGCATCCACAGAGCGTCAGCGTTTTCTTACCCCAATTCGTAGAATTTTAAAACCTGGCGGTTTGTAAGGGCACCTACCGAGGATGTTAAGTTTACTTTTTCGTGAACCATAGAATACTCTGGATCGTATCACTCTAGGACAGCGATCTTCAACCCCCGGCCCGTGGCTTGCTGTTTCGGGGCCCGGAAATAAATATGCATTTTAACTACAATTCGGCCCATTGCTGAAGTGCATTGCCTATTAAATCCACTATTGACAATTTTGTGACAAAGAATCAGCACCAGGTTTCACATTAAATTTAAAATGTTACTGTACTTTGTTTTTTTGTCACTGGAAAGTGGTAGACAAAGAATAATACACATGTAAGTCCTATAGGGATAAATACTCCCTACAGCAATGCATTTACCTAAAAATCTACAGCCTAATATGTTAACAAAATAGGTTTGAAAATAGGTGGCAAAATGCCCTGCACGTAATTACGAATTTTAATCATACTAAAATACCGTTTTATCAATAGATGGCGCAAACAACGCTGGTGAAACATTTGTGCGGATGAAGCAAATCGTTATTGTATATTTGGTGGCCACAGTGTCATCATACAGATTCTTGTTTTCAAAACTCTCTAGCTTGAACTAACATCTTTCCATGCGACCCAAGTAAAAATCGTTGAATTGGGGCATGCAAAATTAAAATCCTATGAAATTCACGGTACTCGTTTTTTATGCAGCAAGGAATTACTCATTGTACACAAGGCATTTTATTGATCTACTTTCAGTTAAATCAAACGTGATCATCATAAACGGATTCCCCATTATAACCTCACATTTGCATTATAGTTTATCGTATTGTAGCTGTTGTTGTCTCGTAATGTAATCATTAAATATAACTTATATTAATAATCAAAAAATCGTTATCCTAAATGTGATTTGTACAATAAAAACATACGGGGAAAATTATTTACATCGAAAATGGATTCAGCGAAGAAAGGTGTCAGGTTACGTACATTCTTAAACAACGTAATTGTTTCTAAAGCCTAATTTGACAATGGAGGAACTAACGTTAGATATGAACATTCATTATTTTCACTGTACCTTTGAATCTTTTGCGACCTTCAGAGTCTGATTTCTAAATAACAAATGGATGTAATTAATGACTCTTGGGTTAGAATTAAAACGCACGCTTTTAAATGCATGCAAGTTCTTAACCACATCAGAAAGAATAAAAAGAGGTTCCAGTCCCACAAGGCTCCGTTGGAGAGCCACAACGACAGGCAACGATATATTATTTCTCCGCCGCCTACAACCGCCCTTTAATTTGGCAATGATCCTTTTTATTACCCTCAAAAATAACTACTCTACCTGCTTATCTTGATCAATTTTCTCCTGTTATTACTCTATGAAGGTCACGAGTCTGGTTTCTATCATATGAAAGAAAGTCAAGAAAAGAAAAATACAATCGTTTCAGTCATCCAACTGCATACAAAGGACAAGAAAAAATGGACGAAAGAGAAACAATAATAAATCAAAATTATAAAATTTCAAGAAACTTTTATGTTATCAGAAGTAAATTGAAATTAATTGAATGGTAAAAATAGGCGTCCCATAGTTTTTCTAGGCCTGTGTCTTGGAATTATTTGTGAAAAAAAAAACGCAGGCACAAACACTGATTTTTATCTTTATTATTTTAAATGAAAGACGTTTCCCTTCAAATTGCTAATCAGACTCGCGCACAGTTCAAAACAGACTTCAGAAACGCTTTCCCAATAATTCCTAAGATATTTCCCGAGATCATCAAATACTTTCATAAAAAGTCAATGTTCAACAATTTTAAAAAGGATTTTGTCTTTGGGGTCTACATTTCTCACTTCTTCTGTGTTCTGTCTTCTGTTTTAATCTATTTCACGGCAGGACTCGACTGGATGATCCTCACATAGTTCTATCATTTGCATCTTCTTTCATTTGTTTATAGCTGCTTGCGTTTCTCACATCATCAAGTATTCCGATTCGTCTTCTCCCTCTTCCTCTTTCCCCATCTATTTTGCTTCTATTAAAAGTTTCTTACAATTAATTTCAGCGCACTCAATTTTCTTTCTTCTTCTATTTTCAGAGAATTATGTCATACACATTTCTCATATAAATTCATTATTATTCTTTGAGAGAACTCCAGAACTTCAGGTGAGGATACAAAAATATTCAGTCTTCAATCTTCATTGTACTGGAGATATTCTGACTATTAACCAATAGCAATTTGCTAACAAGGCAGCGCTACATGTTCTCCTCAGTGTTTAATTGCCTACATGTCCTTTTCGAAAAGCTATCGTTGCTTAACAGTACCTTCTAAATTGTTGGAAAAAATTCCACGTGGGTATACAAAAATTAAACTTCAGAGATGCATATAATCTCATGACAGGCAACCAACATTTTTTTCACATAATCTCTGTAGTCCTCGGATTTCCTGATCCCGAAGAAATGATACAAAACATTTCCTCATCTTTTTCTGCCAAAAGCATATCCAGTACATCGCGAAACGATTCCTGTATCTGGGGATTAACAAAATACCTTCTTTGATTTGTACGACTCTTTCTTTGATTCGTACCTCTCTTTTGGAAAAGTCTCCTATGTTCTGGAAACCTCCGCTATTCCTTTTCATAATCTTCACTAACTTTTTAATTAACCATTAAACCTAGCACGATGTACAAGCGTGGAATGAATATATTGCAGGAAATAACAGGAGAAGCGTACCCATCACAGGGCTCTTGCATGCTGAAACCCACCCCCAGCATTTTTTCCACTACTCCATGACCCGATTTAGGCGAGTTTACGCATATGCACTCAAAATAACTCAAATTAGGCGCCTCATCTCAAATAGAGACAATTATAACCTGTCTTTGGTATAAATTAAAGCAAAGAGAGTACAGTTCAAGCGTCGAGATAGTTTTAATTTGCGCCAAATCCCGCATGTTCCAACGCAGAGGAGCGACCAGGCCCAAGTAATATACGCTTCGAAACTGCTTCACGACAGAGCTACTAACCACACCACCGCAAAACCCATCTCGGGCTGAAGCGAGCGTTCCACCAGACTCTCCAATTGTCGTTCTTCGAAGACGCTGGTTCCTTTCAACAAAGACGCTACGGTCGCTCATAGTTGAAAGCCAACGGCCGCGCCATCTGGGTGGCGGATCGCGTCGCTCGGGAAAACCGAGGAAATACTCGATTCTCGACCGCACTGAGACGGTGGATTATTAATGTACGGTCGGTGCCTCATTTTCGAAGCTCCGTGTCGTTATATTTTCCACGGTCCCGCTACCTTGGCGCGTCAAAGCAGAAAAATAATCAATTGCTTTCTCCCCGAACACAGGCAACACGGATATTTTCTTCAAATGCTTTATGTTGGAAACCAGATTCTAACGACAATGTGTGTTGACAGTTTTAATACTTGTCTTTTCAGAATTCTCTCGTGCACGAACCCAGGAAGACGTTTATACAAGTATTTCTTCCCAATTTTCCAGCTCTCCCACAACAGGCCATTTCGACGCCTTAACAAGGCGCTTTCTTTTGTCGAACAATTTCGAGAGTTTCGGCGGACGCGAGCGCGAGCAGAGCAGCTTCCGGGGCAGGGCGGCCTCCCTGTGCTTGGGCGCGAAATCGCTCGTCGAAAAAAAGAAGTGCTTAAGTCGGCTCTAACCAAGGAAAAAAGATGTTTGTGAAACGAGTTTTAATAGATGCAGAGATTGCACGTCTCTGAAATCGAAATATTGCACACCTCTTCTTACAAAAGAGTGGGGAAACCCAGAAAAGCTGTAACATCGACAATGGCCGAAACATCGACTAACACGGAACTTCGCAATCCAAACTGCACGAGATTGTTCAACGTTACTAGTGTGCTTGTGCAATGTCATCTATACCGAGTCGTATCATCTTGACTTGTGTCACTAAAAACATAACGTACTTTGTCTTTTTTTGAGGCCTCTGTGTAGAACGTACGTACATATGTACGTATGTATATATGAGTAACTACGAAAGTGAAGTATATTCTAAATAGAAAACCAAAGAACTTAATTCAATGACTTCCACCCCTGAGAAATGGTAACTGTATAATCGCCAAAACCTAATAAACAGGGCACGACAGATCCAATACTTCTGTGATGAACAGAAAGTTTGCCATTGTGAAATACCTGCATCTGAGAGAGAAAGAGAGATCGCGAAGCAAGTCCAAAGCCCAGCGCTCCAAACGGCCAACGCGACGTTAGTATTAAGAATGCATAGCTTGTAGAGCAGACACCCAAAAGGCAGCCGACCGGGCACTCACCTGGAACAGAAGGAAAAAATGTTGCAATTAGAAAAGGCATGTGACCTGCTCCATACAGAAATTTAAAAAAATGGGGTGAAAAACAACGCCAACACATTTTTTAAGATGTCTCCGGGAAGGTTTCAGTACACTCAATTTTATTTATGGTTTACAGGACGTGGAATATTTATCCACCACTATTTATACATACAAAATTACACGTATTTCATCCAGCTACTTTCCCGCCATTCAACTACTGAGGTCATTAGTCACGTAAGTGTAATGCATGTTCTTCATCGGAAGGTGGCAGTGATCTCCCTTGACTAGATGGCGAGATCTAACCCCGACCTCCGGCGACTAGCGAGGTTTTCCTCAACCAGATATCTCCCACCAGCGGGGCACCGCCCCAGCCGGGACAAGTTCTAAGTCCCCGACCGGTCTCCCGGCAGTGTGTGGTAGTGTAGTGCATGTTAGAGTAAGTGTGTGTGTAAGGGGAGAGGATAGGACAAGGAAGGGGAAGGACAGATCGCGCGCAATCCATGGCCCGTTTGTTAGGGCACTGATCCGGCATTCACCTGGTGTTGATCGGAGAAACCACGGAAAACTATCTGTTAGAGCAGCCGCTAGAATTCTCCTCCAGACAGGGACTGAATTCGAACTAGCTGAGGAGCTAGTGTCGAAAATCCTGTCGCCGTCGGGACTCGAACCTAGGACCTCCCGGTCAGAAGCCCTGCAGTGACATCAGTTGATGCACTGAGCCACCTCTCCCGGTGAAAGTTTGAAAAAACGTTATTGGTGAGACGACTCTCCTACTGGCTTCAGCGCACGTTATAAAACTACAGAAGTTTGGCCACCCCTGTAATGTTGCTTCTTTTGAACGGAGGCCACGCCAGGCCCACCACGGCATACCAATTGTGACTATACATTTTTTAGAAGACCTGTAGCTCGCGTAATGTTATGTACAGGAAAAAATATTTCATACAAAAGTAGGAAATTTGATCTTTAAAATTGATCTGAATGATTTTTCTACATGTCGTAAGGTTAGAGAATTAGAAGGGAAAAACGGGGAGGATATCAGAAAATATATTTGTTTCTCTGGCCTCACGGATTTAGAGGGTTTTAACTAGTGCCTCGGAAGAAACAACATACTCAAAGAAAAGGTTTTTGCGACTTTTTCAAGGTAATCCCCCTTTTTCAATACTTGTCGACTGGACTATTATTAATTCGAAATAATAATGAGGAATATATTATTAAAACTAGAAAGATTTCACATTGATGTGACTAGTATTGAAAATACACATTTAGCTTCTCCACGATTCAATTAGAAATGTAAGTAATAATTCGAAATAATCCGTAATCAAACCCTTTGGCTTTTAAGCATTGGGAGGATAACTCAGGAGTAAGAGTGTGACATTGTTAAAAGATGCAGAAGCTGGAAGCATTCCGATCCGAAGTTAAACATTAAGTCAATCGTTTCAGTTCTGCGAATTTTGTACACTATTCAAAAACTCATATTAATCGAACTGTACTGTTTTATCATGCATTCATTTGACCTCTTGTTTTGTACAATGCAGTGTCACTAGTATTGGAAGCAGTAAGTAATAAAACTAATGATCTACCAATCAGCGAAGAATAGCTCTTTTTCTGTCCTTGAAACACAGGGTGCAGTGACAAGCGGGACTTCCCCAAAACAAACCATCATGCGGAGGATGACGCACAACTTGCCTTCTCTGTCATAAAACGCTACAACGGGATTTTTAAAACAGTGAAGATTGAAAACGGTATCAAGATGGAAAGACGTAACACATTGCACTGCGAGCATTTTTGCCAACTTCAAAAGTTTTCCTTCCCAAGAGCTTTTTCACAAAACATTTGTCATTCTAACACATTTATTGTTAATAACGTATCCTAAATTATCCCCTTTGAAGGCCAAAGAAGTCGGGAAGAGGGAACCTCAGTACAGGAAGGTTCATTGTATTAGCGCTCCTTTCACAGTTCAAGATATCGATAACGAAGAAGTCACAATGAATTTAAACTCAAACGTACTATAATCAAAGAATATGTAATCTCCATACAATGGAATTCACATTCATTACGCAGATTGCAACTATTGATTATATTTTAATTCTTATATTTCATTCTATCCTTAATTCACAACATTTATGAAGGTGACCTCATCTAAAACTACAACAAAAGTATATATCGTAAATTTTTTTAACCAGATGTCTCAACGTCATGTGCAGAAAGAAAGTGACCACATATTTGTAAGTAGCTGGATATTCACATTTAAAGAACAATCAATTTAGCAAATTTACGCAGATTCAAAAGGTAAAACGTGCATCACACTATCACTTCATAGCAGCAGCGTTCTCCAAGAAAGACTCAATATCATAAGAGCGAAGATTGTATGTTTACGATTCGGATTGTCACGAGTTCAGAATTCGCAGAATTCAGTATTTTTATTTGGATAGGAAACATTACAGACGTGGGGGACGGGCGATTTTGTGGCAGACTCAAGTCGAGTGAAAAATTGCACACCACCGACTCGCGAATCAGCTGAGCGACGCCGAATCAATCCGTCGCCCCGAAAGACTCGCGCAAAGGCGGCTCCACACATTCGTTATTCGTGGGCGAGCAACCGCTCGCCGAGTCCCGAGTAGTGTGGACGAGTCGCTCGCTGTTTGCCGAGTAACGAACGTTCGGCTCTCGCCCTACCCACCGCGAGTCGGTCTTTTGGACACATCTAAAGGAGCGAACGTTCGCCGAACAGGTCAACTGCTCGGGATCGGGCGAGCAAGTAGCTCGCTGCCGGCGAAAGCCGAGTGTGCGGAGCCGCCTTGAGACGGCTGGCCAAGCGTCGCGGCGCGGGGTGCGCGGGCGGAGGCGGAACACAGCGAGTGCATGGCGTGCAAGCGGCGCGCTCATTGACGAGCAAATTGGATAACGAGGCGAGATTTCCCCGCCCCCGCCCCCGCCCGGCGCCCGCCGCGCGCACTCAGCGAACCGAACGACGCGTCGCGTTGCGGAGTGGACGAGGCAGGGCGCGGCGGGGCGGGGAATAGCCACCACGTCGGCCAAGGACGCCAAGGGACAACGAAATACGACGAACGAAGGAAAGGAATGTGCTCGGTGCTTCAATGATATACATAAATAAAACGTAGAGATGATCCCCACTCACGGAACTGACGTTGCCGCATGTTCAGAAGCTCACCATCAGTTTTCCGGTTTGCGCAACCATTCTATGAACTTCAAACAATAATATCGCACAAGCCGGCTTCAATATTCTTACATTCGATTTCATACTACCTTTCGAATGGGGCTCCGACGGCCATGTTCAGAGGAGTTTGTCAATATTCCAACATCCATAAGCCACATAAATACGCCTCTTTATAGTATGGCATTCTGGCAAAATAAATGATTTAAGAGAAAATATAAATGTCTGTAAAACGAAAGGAGAGAAGAGGTAACATCTACTCTTAGAATAGAAAGCAAACACAATGATATGAAGAGATAACACTCATAGTCAAACTTTTTCAAAAACTGGTATAATAACAATAATGAAATGTCGACTCGATACATCATGTTGCATCAGTTTTCCATTCAGGAGCATTGAATAATAGTTATTTATGACCGAGTGACACACACACACACAATTTTACTTTCTCGTTTACATACGTATATACGCAGTAATATACGTAGTACAGAGAACATTATGTAATGCTGCGGAAAATCGATTTCGAGATTTGCAAAAAATTGTAGAAGCTTTCGTACAATAGTGCGTTCAATATTTGCAATTAAAAAATACAAAAACAAGAGTTTCTCAAAAACGGATCTTCATTTTTTCTTTAAAGTTTTGGTAGGGGTAGAACCAAATGTACTCTAAACGATGACATAAACGCCAAATTGCCGCATTCTTTTGGTTTTTTCAAAAATTACAAAAATGTAATTTTTTGACTTGTCTCTCACGTCGTTAATATTTACATTAGAGGCGATTTTTTCAAATTATTGTATTTATGAGTACATGTGCCTTAAATAATGTCAAATAAGTCCCTCGAAAATTCAACAGTTTTCCGATAAAATGAGCTAAAATTTCCGCATTTTCAGAAACGGGATTTTCTCGGCTTGAAATTTTTTTTTCAAACTTTTCCAACAGACTGTGCCAATTGCACTGTTTTATGTTACGTAAAGTTGATTTTGGTGTATGCTCTTTTTTTTTTTAATTACACATATATTTTTTTTACATCTCCCACGCCGTTTATATCCACATGCCCATAAACTTGTATACATTATTGCACTTGCGAGTGAAAGTGCTTCAAATGAATTTAAATTAAGTTTTTCGAATACTCAATAGATTCCTGTGAAAAAGAGCTTCAAATTTCGCATTTACACTAATGCTTAAACCTCATTTTCTTAAAAATGACTTCTAATTTTTCAACGAAAATTGCTATTTAGGACGAGGTTTTATTCTTCTTTAATATTCTTGAAGTAAAATTTCGGTTCTCCAACTAGGAAACCGAAAAGTTGAGAAAATGTAAAAAAAATGTAATTGGGGAGACGATAGATGGCAGCTGGTAAGACCGTAAAGGCAGTCCACATCAAAGAAATTAGAAACCTTTATTACGAGAAAGTCTGTGTACGTGCCATTCTGTAGCACCTCTAGTTTTAGACAACCTTACTGGCTTTCACTTCATTTTAATTCGCGTATAAAAATCACTTAATTACGTACGTTACAAGGTCAGAAGTAGCAGATGCAGTGAGACAAAAGTATTTTGTTTCCTTTGTTGCATTCTCAACATTAGAGCATCGTCTCACCACGGTATATTTCTAAGTAATTTTAAATTAAGTCACACATTAGCGTTCACGATGGAGATGTGAATTCGACTAGATCGAACGGGCACTGCCATTTTGGAGAAAATCCTGGGGAGGGATTGCTTAGTTGTTAACAAGACAGAAAGGTCCCCTCTCCCCTAAAAAAACCTCCGCACAATTTTTTTGTAACATTACATTACTTTCACTCTACAACGTATGTGAGAAAATAGCTAGTGGTGCCATAGAATGGCACAGACTTTCTCGTAGTAAATTTCCTTATCTATTTATTCTGTGCTCTCTGTTTTGCCCCACTTTCTCAGCTACTGTTGGAGCCTACAATATATTTCTTCACGTTTTCTCATTTTTCCTCGGATCCCCTAATAGTAGAATTAACTAACTTATGAACTTATGAATATTATAGAGAAGTATACCGGGCCCTACATGCAAATTTTCATTGAAATAATCAGGGCACTTTTTGAAAAAATGACTTTCGAGCATTTCTGAAAATGCGCAATTTTGAGCTCATTGGCACAGATAAGTTGAGGTTTCGAGAAACTTCACTAGAAATAATTTGAACCACATATACTGACAAATGCAATGAAGTGTGAACTATAGTGGTGCAATAGAACGGAATAGACTCTCCGTTCCTAGTTAGTTTTCTAATTTATTTTGCCTGGGATACCTTTTCAGTTTTACCCCACCCTCCTCTCAGCTACCATCTATCGCCGCCTAAAACACATTTTATCACATTTGTCCAGATTTTAAAAATAACAAAAAAATAATACAGCAAAGTGGCTTTTATAACTTTTCGCCACAATCCCTACAAAAAGTAAATATACGTCACTAAAACTTGTCGCATAACAGCAATGAGATATCTGGCATCGGCGAAGATCGGTAAACTGCAGCAAAAGGGGCTAAATGAATCGGTAGAACAGTCAAAAGGAATATCAAAGCGCGGTTAGAATGAACAAGACCATTCGTAGAATTTTCAGTGCCTGGCAGACGGCAGCCTGATGTCAGTTTCGCAACGCCTACGATTCCACAACACAGCTGGCAACTTTGTTGTGTTGTCTCCCAATGGAGTAATTTAACCTCGCCGCGTCACAAACTCACGCTCAGATTATTTTCCATATTGCAGGATGCCTCAGAGGCAGAGCGATGCACTTGCTCGTGACACTATACGAATGTCTATAATTAAACTGCCACACTAATGAAGCAGATTCCGTACAAGAGTCGAAACGGAATTTAAATTATTTCATTGCAGAGGGACGTTTACTGAAATTCATAACAATTAGAAAACAGAGATAAGCCGTCCAGGATGACCAGATACGCCTGTTTACATATGTAGAAGAAATCAAAATAGAAAGTTAACAATGGGAAGGTGGAAGACAGCAAGAAGAATAAAAGACAGAGAAATGGTTTCAAAACAGTCGGGAGAGACAAAATTAGCCGAGACGAGAAAATCTGTACAACTAATTTAACAACAAGCAGCAAGTTGACAGAACGTTACAATAATACGGAATCTCTGTTTTTGTATGCATCCCTTTTGTCGCGAGAAAAATGTATTAAATATTCATTATTCAGCGACAACTGTTCGTTACGAAATAACGCCTACAAGTTGTTATTCATGTCTCTGAGATGGAAACCAGATAAAATATCCAGTAGTAGACAACAACAAATACAGCTATTACTACAGGGGGCAGCAATACAAGGTTGCTTCAAAAGTTTCTATCCAGCGATATTTTCAAAATAAATTTGCGCTGTCATATACGTACAGCACCTGAACTCGTTACGTCAGTATCATATTTTGAACACCAACTTATCTCCCCCACACATACTCTTGTGCTATCCTATTGAATCACGAAAGGAAACATTGACCTGCTCTTCCTGCCCCGCCGGAACGAGTTTTTCCTCGCATCCGCTCACGTCTTCCGTCCTCTGGGAACAACCTCCGGCACGAGATACGCAGGCGGCGGCGGGGAGGGGGAGGGGGCGGTGACACGTTTACGATGTCGCCAGCGCAGTGCGCTTCGCCGGGAACCGGTCCGACCGCTGGAGGCTGCGACAATCGCACTCGCAGCTCGCAGCGACGCGCTCACGCGACCCGGCCGCTCGCCGTGGCCACTCCATTAGAACGGCCTGCTCGCCTGCCCGCGCCGCAAGGGAAACACGCGTCCCGACGAGCGGTGTGGTGGCAGCCACCGACCATCTCCACGAGGAGCATCGGCAGCTCCCGGGAGCGGATTTATTCAACAATTTTCTGATACAGCGTACATAGCTCCTTTACAGAATTGTTTGCTTATACAATGTATACAATAATATACAGACAAACATAAGAGGGAGGATGACCCCACTGGGCTCTTCTACAAGAAATCAGGTTGGGGTACTTGGGAGTTATTGCGGTGATTTGTGGAATGGGTGAGATAACGGCGCTTATGATATGGAGAAAGCGTAGGAGTTGCGGAAAAAAGCGATCGAGGAGGCCATTCTGAAGCGACTACCTGGCCTCCCATGCAACAGATCTTATTTGCACCATTGAATGACGAATTTAGATTCTAACAACTGATAAGAGTACCCTGCAGGAACAACATACTTAGTACGTCTGTTCAATTTAAACAAATGTACCAATCAAAAATTGATGACGAAAAAATCCAACAAGAAACTATTTGAAAGGAAGGGCGTAAATTCGACATCAAAACAAGCATTCTTTTCCTGTCTGGTAAACAGATATAAGACCATGATCATGATGACTCAGGAATATATCAATATGAATTATTATACTTCACAAAAAAACCTCACACAAAGGCGATTCTTGTCCAAGGTCTACCTTTTGATCGGCTTTGCAGAACATACGTATTTCAATTCCCAAACGTTCTAATATTACACACAAGGGCACATGCTGTATTTAAAAAAAAAAACTATATTTTGTAGCAGTTTGGCTACAAAATTTGTTGAAAGTTTTGCGACACTGTTGAAGGTTCCTTGCTATACAATTTTCGGTAAGATAGTTTCGTGTAATTTCGTGTAAGGAAGTCTCAAATACGAAATGTGCACTTGAAAAGGCGCTCGATGAGTTGCGCATTTATATCCCTTGGTAGATTTATCACTAGGGAACGGAATTTATTGTAAAAAAAATGCAAATTATGTACATATGTGTTTATTTTTCCCAAACATGTAAGAAAAAATAGAAAATATGTAAAATAAAAATTCATTATTATGTTCAAAACTGTTCTCTACAAACCTTTTCCGAGTATGGACATCGCCAATCAGTTCTTAAGAAGGATTTGGGGTGGCTGAAAGCAGATTCTACCTCTCCAGAAGAAATTGTACACTAGACTTCACTACAAACAAGAATAGAAGTTTCACCACTCAGAATTTTATTCGAAATATAAAATACGCTTATAGAGTATTACAATGGTTACGAGAGCAGGCGTTCAAGAGAATAGTAGTATCGTGTAGCAAGTGATGTATCCCGGGGGAGAGGGTTAAAGGCAATATATCCCCCCTCCAAACCGAAAAACGCGGTAAGACGATTATGTGAAAGAAAAATTTTGTTAGTTTTCGATCGAGTAACGAATGTGCTGTTTGAAACATTAGCAATAATGTGGTTGAAATCACTTTTGTTCAATCTTAAAAATCCGCTCATCCTTTACTCCAAGTACGCAGTAAGCGGGAGTTGGGGTGGGGTGGGGTAAGTTTGACAATTCATGGCGAAGATATGGTGGTCATAGAAGCGCAGCAGCATTACATTTGATTTGTAAGAAAGATGATTCCGTAACATAAATTGCAAACGCGTATCTCAAATGTTCCGTTTCGACATATAAATGTACTAAAATGTAACGAAATCTATAGTAACAGTTAAAATATGCAAAAATATGTAATTATACTAAAATATGTAAAAATATGTAAAATAAAAATAGTTCTAATTCATTCAGAATATCTTGGAAACTAAAAAAATATTATTCGATATAGGTTTCTAGTTCCTGTAAAGCCATGTGATTACATGGAAATCCTTTCTCTATTTATCACGTATGATCACTGTAAGTAAAATTATTTGTGACTGTGAAAATTGTTTTCTCTTAATGTTTTCTTATTCCATTATTCTAAGAAATAGTATTTCGTACCAGTGACCAAAACCGTGCAGGGTATAAATTAAAGCAATAAAAACAAGACGTTTAAAAAATTGGGATTTAAAAATATAAATATTAAAATAATACAACATAGTGTTGTCTGCAAACACAAAAACATGTCAAATATTTTTTATTATCACAGGTTTTATTCGATCATCTCTCTTACGGAATGTTAAATTTTCAAGATCGCACAATTGAAAAAGAACGTTACGACAATTAAATGGGAAGCGGGCAAAATCGTGTCGTATTTCTCAGCTGTTGAAACAGCGCTAATAAACGTCAGGCACCACTTCACACGCACATATTGGCACCCACGCGCACGCGCGCTCGGCGGGCTCTTCCACTCGCAGGAGCGCGCACGGGCCAATATTGCGCAGGTCGCCCCGCGTTAAGCCCGCAGGCGCGGAGGCAATCGGGCGGAACACATTGCGTGGAATAGCACGAATACCAATCTACATTAAATTCTGCATCACATTCATGTGACGACAACGATGGCGGTATCGCTTCAATGCCTGGGAAACCAATTAATTGCGTCGGTCGCCGATTCACAAATCAAGCGCGATCGATTGAAAAGTGAACGCGATTCTGATCATCATATCTAATGACGTTGAACCCAACACTGCGTTTCGCGTGTTCTAATATTAAATGCACTAGGCTGTATGGCTTCTGAATGTATTATATTGAACTCTTCAATTCTCAATAATAGTTTGCAGACATCAACCCGAGAGCATAACGTGACACTTCCATACGATGTTCAAATTTGATGCATTTTTGCAAATGTTCGTCTGAACGATAAGAACATTGTATAACTTTCTTGCTATTAACATGATATTGCTTCCAGAGCACTGTGCATACTTTAGAATACTGTACATCACATTATCTTCCCAATTTAAAATATAAATAATTCATTTCACAGATAATATTATTTGGGTTCTACCACATATAAATGCAATAACTAATGTATTAATTCATGTTAGTACGTGATCACTAGAGACCG
The DNA here is from genome assembly GCA_011170035.1 of Teleogryllus occipitalis. Classification (NCBI taxonomy): domain Eukaryota; kingdom Metazoa; phylum Arthropoda; class Insecta; order Orthoptera; family Gryllidae; genus Teleogryllus; species Teleogryllus occipitalis. Next base: position 26,736 of record BLKR01001382.1, read on the forward strand.
GATGTTTGGCAAAATGCCTATATACTGTCGTTACGATTGTCGCACATTTAACAATATGAATCTCTGAACTGTGCTTCTCGGATGGCTTTAAAATATTTTCATTTTGCCTTGATTGTCTATTATTATTTGCTTCGCTTTTTTTTTCTTTTTTTTTTTTCCTTTTGATGTAAAATTGAGACCGATGTTACTTTTCGCTCTATTCAACGAGATGAATTTCAATGTCAGAGAAGATTTAGTTTATTCCAGATAATTCTTTACTGGGATATTATTTTAGATTAGAGATACTGATCATATTTTCCACGAAATTCTCTGCTAGAAACAGTTTTCAGGCTTCTGTATTGAACCACGCCGAAAGTTTGCTGATTTAATACGAGACGTAAGAACTCTCCTCCTCCAGGAGCCAATGATACGTATTAAAAAATATAGCTTTTACTAAAAGTCTACATGAAAGTCATTCAATATTTCAACTGTTTACGTTATAAATATTAACTATAAGTTAACGACTAAAAATGAAGTTTGTATTCAGCATATGTGAAAAATATTTTGCAAGAAAATATCAAGTGAGCTGGACACCGAAGTCCTAGTGAATAATGCGAACCCTTCCTGTTATGTTCGTGAACATGTAACATCTTTGCGCAGAAACGTCGAATAACTTCCATTAAGAAAGTTTATCTTCTCTACTTTGGATGTAAACTCGGGTGCCCCCCCCCCCTAAAAAAAAAGACTTGGGCACCCTACTTCGCTTGTATTTTTGCATGGCAGTTTCTCTAAGTGATGTGAATGGGCAGAAAAAGCATTAAGTACAATAACTCATCAGCAATTGGACCTGTCCTGCACGGAAAAAAGTTAGCAATGGCGCCGAACAATTATGATTTATAAATTATAATCAGAAAGGGAAGCACTTCAGGCAGATGATCTTTCCGATCTGAATTATTCTGAGAATCATCCGAATTAAGCCAAAAATATTTCAATGCAATTTAGGTGTTCCAAAACTAAACGTTGGACTGCTAACGTCTTTGAAGATATAAAGAATAACTTCAGAACTTTTCAACTAACAAAGCACCTGATTATGATTTAATTACTGGCAGAATAATAGAAATCTTACCTAGAACTGCTATTTCCCTCATCACTTCAATGTTCAACGCAATGCACATCTAGGGTATATAAATACGCTCGATCATGAAAAATCGAAACATCTCCTCAAAAGACCTCATCCTACAGACTAATAATTAGCTTGCTGTCTCTTTTGTCTAAAGCTTTTGAAAAACTGCACCTGATAAAACAGCAATCAAAAGTAGAAGACTGAATATCTGAACACCAGTTTGAATTTCGAAGAGAGCATTCTCTTGCTGAACAGGTGCCCAGGGAGGTGATCATTAGTAAAAGTCTGGAAGAAAATAAATAATTGGTCGGCTGCGTTTCTAGTCATAATGCGGGCATTCGACAAACTATGGCGAATAGGGTTATTGTACTTGCTGAAGTAACACCATCAATACCCTTTTAGAATAAAAATGTAAGTCAACAAATTTACTTCCTGTTCAAATGTATGAATAGACTGTAAATAAACGTTAAAAAAGAAAAAATGTAGAAGTTGTCTATAGTATCCCCCCAAAGCAGACTCCCTCCGCAATACAAATGTTTTACGTCCATTCCTGTTGTTCACGGATTTGATATGAAAGAACGTTTAGGTAGCATCAAAGTAGTATACCACCGCATACAGTTCAACAATCACAAGTTGTAAATGTATGCGCACCTTCAAGTGTTTGGGCTACTTCGTGGAATGCAAATAGGAAACACTAAATTTTATTGTTTCCCACGTGAGAGCGATGACTATAAGCAAAAATTGTCACGTACAAAGGAGCCAGGGAAGAGAAAAGTGATTCAATCCCCGTTAGCACATTCTATAAAGATATTGTTTCTGCTTCTGCGCCTTAAGTTAGGTCTTATAAACGAGGCGGTAACGGCATTCTAGTAGGCAAAAACCTTTCGGAACATAGTATCTCTTTTCATTCTTAATTATGACACCGTAGTATATGTAAAAGGTTGCAGGGTGCCACTAAATACTGTGGTCAGGTATACCTTGAGACGTCATAAAAGATGGCGGATGATAACATAATATTGACATTATCTCCGTAACCCCTGATTCTGTTTTAAATTCAAATTACTAAAGTATTATTTAAGAAATATTCTTACATACTTTTTGATATCTCATACCATTTTTTAGTTAAAGCGCATTTAGCATGACAAGTGCCACACGTCTAGAACGAACTTTCATGAAAAGTTCTAGCTTTATAGGTAAAACAGTTTTTCAGATTTTGTTGTTAGATTGGCTTTCGGCAGCATTTTTGTACGGTAAGCCTAATTAGACTTTCGCTTTTTTTTTGGGAGGGGGGGAACAATATTTCCTTCTCCATTATTGTTACAGGAATGAAACTGTGCTTAGTTGTACAATTTTTTTCTCTATTCAGTGCAACCAATATCAATTTTTCATTTATTACTATACATTGGGTTAATTGCAGCAAAAACTATGTCTTAAAAAGTCCAGAAATTAGTCTTTAAAAGTCCAAAAATGTGTCTTTAAAAGTCCAGATAAATAGCATCCATAATATTCAAGAAGAAATGCTCAATTTAGCACACAATATAGGAACACAAATTTTCAATTTCCTAAATCTAACCATCAATTCACAAATTAATTTTAGTTGATTTTGCCCTAAATTAAAATGTTCTAAAATATGTGTATTTTCAATCTTCTTATAAAGAAAAGTACATTCCAGAAATGCTTTCTAACCTATGCTATACGAATATATATCAATCATCTACAATAATTTTTTAAAAAAAACGAGATAAAGTTCTTGGAACTCGCACGAGGCATCACGAAACGGAAACCTGCCCAAATGCAAGCGGATAAGGAAGTTATATAGCATTTCTCGAGAGATAGGCAAAATTATCTTTGCTGTATACAAAACTAAAATCTTGATAACTTCTTGCCTTCTATCTGAGATTTGTAAAAATAACGTTTAGGCATTTGCATAACATTAATGTCTATTCATAACGTGTTTAATGAAACATTTCGCATCCTTCTAGGTGCGAAATATGAATTTTGACTAAGGATGCAGTGAGACAAGATCACTTACTCGTCTTCTATGTCTCCGCCAAGATGTATGGCAGAAAATTAAAATTTCATCAGAACTCGATTTCATCCGAAGGGAGGGAAACGGTGATGGCACGATGAAGAAATGGGATTGTTCATAATTTTATTCAAACAACTACGCACATTCGCATGCGAAGGTAGTTCTCAATTTTGCCGAGTTCGACACTATACCAGCAGAATGCAACTGAGTAATGACGGGCATTAAACCTGTTTTATACGCGGCACGATATACATACTATGCACGCAAGCAATGAGAAAGATCTATCGAAGTGAGTCAAGTCATTTGTAGCCCGTTGAAGTACTTTTGTCTCGCAGTTATATAATCGAGGTTGCGCCTGCAAGAACAGGAGTGGCATGGAAGTCCATTCGGAGTGAAAGAAAAAGAAATCGATGCAAAAGCATAAGGGTCTAAATCCAAGGTCCAATGCAATTAGAAGGCGGAGACATCCATTCATTGTAATAGCCGGCCTTTATGCTGCACGATGCCGGGTAATTAGTGTCTCTATAGAATGATCTCCAAGGGTAGAAGTCTCTCGCGCTAGAGAAATCGCAAACATCCGCTACCACACGCAGTGCCGTGATATTTACATTGCATTTAGAGCAAGCCTCACATCGTCTGAAACTAAGAAGAAAAGACATTTTACAATTAATATCGAAATAAACTATTTTCTAAAATTTTAAAACATATTTTAGTAGTACGCCCACGAAAAACTATTTTTGAGTAGAAAATTAAAATTCAGCTAAAAACGTTTCAAATTGGTTAAGAGCGAAAGATTTGTAACGAAAATGTGAAAAATATGTGGAACCCACGTTTTTACTTTCTCGCATACTATTTACGCAGTGCAGAGAAATTATTGTAATTTATTGCAACAAAAACAGCGATTTTTCAACAAAAAACTCGTATTGTGGGCCCCTGATATCGTCCCTGCCTCTTAGGCCCTACATTTTGTTCCTGTATGTGGTAAATTATTAACACCGTATGTAATCAGAATCCACGTTACTGGGCTCAGAAAAATTGATTGATGGCAAAAAGTCCGTCTGTAGTCAACGTTAGCGCCTAAACCGTTCAAATGATTTTTCCAATTAAAATTTTCAGATCGATTAGACCTAACTTGAAAATCCTGCGAATTTTGAAACGGAAATTTTGATTTTTGGAGGGTTCTGTACATTTTCGCCTTAGAAACCTCACTAACATCTTCAAAATTTTCTCAAAATGGTCTCCAAACTTTTAGATTAGATCATTTCCTCGAAGACAGCAACGTACGCTAAAAACGGCCCAGGTCTTATTTTCAGTGAACACTCTGAATTTTCGAAAATTGCAAAGTTCACATTTTTTGGACGTCTTCCTACAACTATAATATTGAAGATAGATTTTTTTGAATGAAATACAACTCAAAGGCAGAACTTTAAATAAGGTTATGTAAAAATTTTCGAAATTATGAGCAGTTTCCGAGTAATTTTACGTGAATGATAAGCAATGTTTAAACATATCATTTCTTCATGAAAGGCTCCAAATCTTTTCTTAATTTTTTCTCGAATAGAGCAATGTACGTTTATAACAATGACGCATTTGCGGTGACTGTATTTTAATAACACTGCAAACCTACAATATTGATATTAGAGATTTTCTTCCTTAATGAAATGTTCCAAAGAATTATATCTTTAAATAAGATAATGTGCACATTTTTTATAAAACTAATAGTTCTCGAATAATTTTTGCTTCACGTTAAGGTAAAATATGAAGAAAAAACCCTGTTCAAAAACGGCATTTTTTCCCTCTCCCAGATAGAGCAAAGGATGCTTGAAAATGGCGCAGATTTCATTTTCGTTGAACACTCTGCATTTGCGGAAATTACAAAAGTTACACATAATGCATAATAGAAAACAATGTGCGGTTGAAGCTCGTCTAGTTTTCTTTCCTACAGGAAAAAGTGAAGGATTTTCAACATTTAACTTATTTATTCAAATAAATGGAAGGCGGGTTGACATGAATTACATAAATATTATTCGCTTTTTTTACAAACTTGCGGCATCGAATGAAACATTGGTCGGTATAATAAAGAAAGTATTACTTTGGCACATATTCCAGTGAAGAGTGGGAACTTTTACATCTTTACAGAATTCATTTTTAGAAAATATTTTACGTAAATCACAAGATGAAAACATGACTCAACGGTACTTAACGACTCAAATCTATCCCACAAACATTGACCTCCCTCACTTTTCCCTAAAGGTACCGGTGACGCCACTAACCAACACTGCAATTTACATTTATTTTTTCCACAATAATACACACGTAAAAAGAAATGGCACACAGATTCCCTTGTTGAAAAAATTCGTTAAATTAATTAAATGTGATCACTACACATATTATTTCCGCAGAAGTTCCCTGTCCAGTACAACTCTTACAGGGGAATCGTGGGTACCATCTGCTCATTAAAACAATTATGTGACGGATATTGGCATGATACCATCAAGTTTCTATTCACAATTCACTATGGAACGTCATTCAATAACGTAGATTCAGGAATTTTAGCGCTGCGGTTGTTTGCTTTTCGTACTGCCTTGACAGGATTATATTGATCTTTTCTATTGGGATTCTTTTCTTTCCACAAATAATTATTTGACATTGTCTCTTTGTGAAATAATCCACGCTGCAAATCGTAGTTAATGAGAATGTGCAACAATATGCTATAACAGAGGCTGACTCTCGCACATTTCAAACAATTTGAATGAATGAATGAATTGAAGTAGAGGGTCTGGAAAACGGACTTCTGAAGGCTTGTACAAAGTTAAGAAACTGAAGGGATTACAAGTATTAACGAAGACTGAATTAATACGACGAGCGAAGAGCAGACGGGTGCCTGGGAACACACACGGCCGTCGGGGTTCATTCACACGGAGCGGCGCGCCGCGCTGCGCCGTCGCGCGCTCCCATGCAAATGGGTGCAAGGCCGCGCGCGCCCATGGCGGCGCGCCGCTCCCCTCCCCGGGCACGCACACGCAACGCGGAGGCCCACGGGCGAGACCAACCACCCATCCGACGGCCGAGAACTCTCGGAGAGGCTGCGAGCGCAATAACACCAACGGACACAAAGTGCAGCAACGAGAGTCCAAAAAGCGCCCGAAAGACTAGGCGGAAAATTTATTCATTTTTTAGTGTTTCCGGGCGCGTCAATGGCTCTGGTCATTAGTCCCGTTAGTGTAGTGCATGTTTTTTCTCGGGAGATGGCGGTGATCTTCCTCCGCTGGGTGACGAGATCCGGCGCCGACCTGCCGTCGGGTAGTGGGGTTCTCCCTAACCAGGACTCTCCCACCAGCGGGGCACAGCTCCAGCCGGGATAAGCTCTAAGCTCCCGACCGGTCTCCCGGGATATGTGGTAGTGTAGTGCATGTTAGTGGAAGTGTGTGTGCAAAGGGAGAGGATAGGACAAGGAATGGGAAGGGCAGATCGCGCGCGGTCCGTGGCCCGTTTCGTAGGGTATTGCTCCGGCATTCGCCTGGTGTTGATCGGAGGAACCACGGAAAACTACCGATCAGAGCAGCCGGCCGCTAGAATTCTCCTCCAGACAGCGACTGAATTGGACCCAGCTGAAGAGCTAGCGTCGAAAATCCTGCCGCCGTCAGGACTCGAACCTAGGACCTCCCGGTCAGAGGCGCTGCAGTGACATCACTAAGCGGAAAAGATTTCGTGGCAATGCAAGAGGGAAGGAGGGCTGTATGAATGGGGGGAGGGGGTGTGAGCGGCGAAGGATGGCGCCGAATAGGAAATGGCATCGCTTGCACGAGAACTTCACAGGCCACTCGTCCGCGCCGCCACCTGCGCATATTCTAATGCGCGATTAATTAAGAGCCATGAAAACGGAAAGCAGGTATTACGCGCGGAAACAGTGAACGGGGTAATAACCTCCAGGTGGCATTAACTTCTTTCATCGTCACGTCCCTCTCTCTATTTCTCTTCGAATCATCATCTTCTACCTCATTACTTCACGCCACATCTACTTGGTCTTCTCAGAAACATATAACCTCGCTCTCGAAAAGTTATTGGAAGAAACATAAAATAAACAATAATACAAAGCCTAATACTGAACTAGATAAAATTGCATAAATTAATACCAAATACACAATATTATCCACGCACAATCTGTAATAAGGCAAGTCTTTTGACAAAAAAGTTTTTGACCCTTATTACGCGAATTCAACGAGGAATATTCCAAATTAATATTTTGGGAAAGAGAGTTATTGTCCCAATCATACAATGCAGATACGTTCGTACAACACCACAAGAGCAAAGAGATTACTTCATGAACGATCAATAAAACAATACATGTTACAACCGATCAACATTGAAACAAATGAAATCATCAAAATAATTTCGTGAAATTTCCTCTATAAACAAAAACAATTCATTTCATATCTTTCCAACATTGCTTTCCTCCCATAGTATTCCAGACGTATGAATCGCCGAGTTCAGAAACAGCCGAAAACCGTGTGAGGAGATTACGATCGGCCGATTTTTCTTCCCGAAGTAGCCGCGCGGGGCGAGAGAATGCGGGGCCACGAGTGCGGAATATCAAAGGGGGCCTTGGCAGGCGGTGCACGAAAACGGCGGAATGCAACGTTCGGGAATGTCCACTCCGATCCTCTTACGCATTACATTTTAATGCGCGTTTATAGTGTTTTAAAAACATGGCAAATTCTTTCCAGTAGCAGATTTTCTCTTCTATTTACCTTGTTTCGGGAGAAAGAAGATGACTGAGCGAATGTATGCGATAGAGAGGTTCGGAGCTTACTTGAAGGATATAGGGCATTTGTTCCCGCTATGCCTACTGTCCACTCCCTAATCCCAAACAAGGAAAGTATGTGATGGCCTGTGAAACCTTTACTAGCAGCAAACAGAAGCTTTCTGTTGAAAGTAAAATTTAGATTTTTTTTAAATGGAAAAGAATAATGTAGATTTAAGTCTTGTACTGAAATATGTAATTTACTAGCGTACCCCGTACTCTTGCATGCTACAACCCGCCCTTTTCCCTATTTTTCCCATTTGCATATTAAGTCTGTAATACATCTTTTTCATCAAGACGCTCGTATCCTCCGTCACTTGTTCTGTACTATTTCTCCTTGTAATTGAAAGCAATAGAATACACCCTTGTCAATAAAAACTAAGCCTATTTAACGTTATTACCGAACAGAAAGGTACACCCGTTCATCCGAAAAACATATATATATATATATATATATATATATATATATATATATATATATGTGTGTATACTACTGAAATAGACTATTATTATCTACAAAAATGTGCAAAGGGATAAGCATTATCTCATATTAGCAACTTTTATACGAATATACGCTCTTCCTTTACAAATCCTTCTTTAACAATTGTTTCTTCTAATTTACGAGCGAAAAAAGTGGATTATGGTACATAAAACCGAAAACAGCACTACTGTAATTAAATAATCGAAACAACGCACAACTGCAAAGTGGGAATTATCAATTTCAATGAAGCCACGACGGGACTAGGTTTTTATATTTTATGTTATGCGATATGTGAACGGACCATAATTATACATGTGGGCCGCCTGTGAATCTGAATTATGACAACATAGGTATGAACTTAACTTTGGACATTGAATCTACGCCTTAAAGCAAAGTTTCTTTTCCATTTTTAAAAACTTCCAATTGCTTTATCACAGTCAAAGCTCCTTAACAGAGAAACTTCAAAATTTCGTGTTAAAAACAAGAGAGACCCAAATCACGCTGCATTATGGATTCCTTTTTATGCAAGGATCGATCATACTTTCCATTAAACTTTACTCTAACCTTTTACTTTGCAGCCAAATTAGAATTCTCACTTTCTGTTGTGATTAATTATTATCTAAGACTAACTTAACGTTAACGGTAGTAGACGTTTTACGAAAATTGTATTTAATACTACAACTGCATATCCGGGTCATTAGAGTACGATACATTAGATCTTTAAACATAATTTAAGACGAACCTTTAAATAATCCATCATTTCAAAGCAAGTTTCCTAAAAAGAATGTAAATGAGAAAAGGGAGGTATTAATACCAGTTATTTGTACTTGTAATAACTATTTTCAGTGAAGTCGCGCGCAGCAGCGAACTGAATTGGCTCTGTCGCTGAGGCCTCACTTTCAGACGAGTGAATCGATGCTGGATGTTCACGAAGCGGAAAACGACGAACAGAGCATCGGGAAACGACAGACGGGACTCAGCGTCAGTTGTTTCTGTGGAAGCAGCAGTGGTGGATGCGACGGCGCTAGCGGCGAGCGCGTTCCCAGAACTGCTGGTCGCCCTTACGTAAGACGCGCGTGCTGGGGGCTATAACGCGAGGAGCACCCGCACCCGCACTCGCCCGTCCGTGACGTCATTCACAGGGAGCAGAACGGCTCAACTGACGTATGACACGTCGTCACTGGGTCACATTTCACATACTGCTGCCCGAGCGAGGTTCAAGAGCCACGCCATAATAAAGTGGTGCATTGCAACTGCAAGGAGGCGGCGGCAGGACAGCGAGCGCCAGAACAACAGCGGTCTCGCGTGCGGGTGAAGGCGAATGTTATAAGGACTAAAAACAATGAGGTTATGAACAAAGAAATTTGCTTTCATTTTCCAAATGGTTTTCATTTTGAAACTAAAACTCTGAGGTACTCAAATCAATACTGCAGTCTAATAATGTAAGTTTGAAGATTATTCAGCTGGAGAATCGTAGTAAATTCTGGGACATGAGAGTCTTTTTACAATGTATTTTTAAAACATCACAAATATATTAAGAGTGTATGAGAGTTGAAATGAAGACATCTTACAACCACAGCTGCGCTCTTGTGTTTGTCATACCGTGAGATTGGACAGAAATACACAACCTAGCTATCAACCCCAACTGTTTCAGCGCCCAGTAAATAGAGAACCGAGCCTGAGTAACATCACCAGGCGCAGACGCGTATATAACGCCGAGTCCGCAGCGAAGGCAGGGTGCCAGAACGGCAAGGCTCCTCCGTGCTCGGGACGGCAGTGGACGGCTTAAGGCCGAAGAGGTGCAGCGCGTCCACCATGAATGGAACGGAGGGGCCGGAGCAGGAGCGCGAGCGCCACGACGCCAGCGGCCTTGAGGCGCCGCCGCGGCCGCCGCTACAGGCCCATGCAAATCGCTGTAACCTTTGCCAGCGACAGCGCTTACGCAAGCGCCGCCCGCGCCTCCTTGGGACTCCCTACATACACCGCCACCGTCACCGCAACCGCTCCCATCTCCTCTCCTACACAACTCGCCGTTCACTCCACTTCAACCACACTCAACAGTCTACACATGGTATGGGCTGATCCGCCGAAATGGAGCGTACAACTTCCACATCGGTGAGACAAGGCATATTCAAATGTCAGCCAAACGAGAATAGCCCTACTCTGGAACGACACTGAAAGCTGATGACGTCCAATTCAATTTCTTACAGAGATCTTTTAGAGATATGATTAATCAGGAGCACCCCCCCCCCAAAAAAAAATTCTTTATAACTAAATATCTGTTCTATCTGAATGAAACTCTAGGTAAGAAAATACCTTTTTAGTAGAAGGATAGAAATCGCGTGTGGACGAGTTCATCGGTACAACACAACCTATGTCATTTACATAATTTAGAAAAATTATATTTCGCAGTTTTTAGTTAATTATGTTTTCCATTGACGTGGTGAACATTAATTATTCCGCATTTAGGCCTTTTCGGGCTAGAGAGCCCAGCGCGAAATGCTTCTTGGTGGAGTATTTATTTCGTCCCCGAAGCGGATGCGCACCGCCGCGGAGAGGAGAGGAGAGGTCCTTTATTCGAGGCGCACAGTGCGAAGCGCGCGTATTCGCTCGTAATGGCAGCTAGAGGCGAGCGCGGGCACTCCTTGTCACTCATCAAATAACTCGTTTTTACCGAAGTCCCACTCAAGCGGCGATCATTCATTCACTATTTCCTTTAATGGTTACATAATCAATCTGGGTAGTATTGTAAATATCTTATGTAATTTCACTATCATGGGTTGTATTTGACTCTCCTATTATCCAACTTGGCTGGTTTTCTGGCTCACCAAGAGTCTGGTATTCACACCATTAAAATAAGTTTAGATTGCCAACAACCAAAATTCATTAACACAATCAAATTCATAAAGAAATTCCAATCAATTTCCGAAAAGGAGGAAATTAAATTTGGTCGAAGCATAAATCACATTTGTTTTGTTCGTGTTCAATTGAGGAACATGAATTATTGTATGAATTCAATGATTTTAGATCTATTTACTATTTAATTCGGAATATCAATTAGCGTATCAACTTATACGAGTATAAGTTGCTATAACTACATAATCCCTACTAATAAAACAGACAAGTACAGCAGCTGAGTACTGTCTACGAACACGTCAAGCCTCGGCCTCACCGAGATCAGACCTTACCACGCTCGCTGTACCGCCGTAAAACGCGTCGACATGCCTCCACGAAGGTTCCCCTGGGCGGTAGCGTGCTTACAAAGCCCGCAGCGTGCCTCGGCCGGGAGTCCTCGGCCGGAGAAGTCCGTCATTGCCGTCGGCGGCGGTCGCGACACGGCTTCCGTGCTAAACCAGTTCCTCCGCGAGGGCCGGTTCGCGCGCGCTCTCCTCTAGCTGCCATTACGAGCGAATACGCACGCTTCGCATTGCGCGCCTCGAATAAAGGACCTCTCCTCTCCTCTCCTGTCCGCCGCGCTGCGCATCCGCTCCGGGGAAGAAATAAAAACTCCACCAAGAGGCATTTCGCGCTAGACCACCTTCAATACTCCACCAGAAATAAATGAAATATGTATGTGACCAATCTATAAATATATATTTTTGTAAAAGGTATTACGTCCCAAACAATAAACTAGTGGGGCATCATATCACATAATTCCTCCCATTATTTCTAAATTTGCAACTTTCAAAAATTCAATTCTACGCAAATGAGGCCCGTGCCATTATTCTAAGCGTCCTTGTCCTATCCGTGGGGGAGATGGAACAATTTTTGAGAAATTATTATTTAAAAATTGCTCTTATATCACGTAAAATTTCGCGAAAACTACTCATATTAAGGAAAAATTTTATAAGACCATACGTCAAGTCTTTAAAGAAGTGATTTCATTAAGGAAAACATTTTTATCTTCAATACTGTAATCGTAGGAGGACGCTGAAAAAATTTTGAAATTTTATAATGTTCGAAAAATCAGGGATTTCAAAGAAAGTGCGTCCTGCGCCATTTTTTTAAGCGACCTTTAGGCTACCCAAGAACAACGTTAATCCAAAAATGTGAAAGCGTTTTGAGAAATATTAGAAAATGTTGATGAGGCTTCTAGTGAAGTACCTCCAAAAATCAAAATATCCGTCATAAAAATCAATTTCAATCGAACAACGAATAATCTTTTGAGGGAATAGAGGCTGAACGGTTCTAGCGTTGGCCAGACTGACGGACCGACGGACGGACGGACGAAAGAAAAACAGACAGACAGACATGTTCCTGTCACTCGACTTTTTAGAATCTAGGACCCACAACACATGGATTCTGACTACACAACGTGTTAGAGGAAGTGCATATACATAAGAACAAGATGTATCCACTTTTTCGTTACCAGAGTCCGGCAATATGACTTTTTCTGTCGAAAATTCGCCGGCATACGATTACAATACTTTCAAGGGAAATAAAAATGCACCCATCAAGTGGATAATCCTTTCAGTCTCCACATAAACTCAGAAAAAATGACAATCAGGCTTCTCAAAATGACAAGGCGACCGAGAAAAAGGCCGAACCACCAATGGCCGGAAGAGTCGAAATATTGACCAAAAGTCAGCAGCGTGGATCGCGTGGGAGGGCCTGTGGTTGCGTGACTAAGGTGACGTTACGCGGGCCAACGTGGCAGCGTCATACCATCGCAGACCACGTCAACCTCAGCGATACAGTTTTACTAGGAGACAGCAGACGCTGTTGTGCCAACGTGTTACTCTCCACTCCCATAAGACCGACCTCTTGATTCACTTCAGGTCAGTCGGTTCCAGCTCCTCGCGTAAGATGGGTGCAACGATCTCCAACTTCGTCATCGTTTCCCTAAAAATTGTGTAAGTTATAGTTTACTCTGTACATTCTCTGAAATGTTTGGCTCTGGAGGACCTTCTCATATTTCGCGACGCAAATAAAGACGAGACGTTTTTCAATGCTGCTGCATTAATAGTTATATTGAGGTGTCTATCGTTTTGAAAATCTCATCCTCCAAGTGAGTGCAATTTTCATATAATTTAGTTTATGCGAAGACACTGCAAAAATAATCGTATTCCTGCGGTACTAAAAGTGATACAATGTAATGAAGATGTGGTATGTTAAGAATTAATTTTATATTATAAAATATATTTAAAATAATTTACTTTGAAATATTCGATGCAACTTTTTAATTAATGTATTTTTACAACTATGATGTAGTGGAGTATATTTATGATAGACATTGTGATTGGGTATTTATCGATGTGTGAAAATATTGCTCCAACAAATTGATTTCTTCACGTTTTTACATGTGAAGCCGTAATGACTGGTCACGTTCCCTCCAAGGAAGTAAGACCGAATCCCGTCATAAGATTGTTTTTATTTTTTTTAATTTATTTTTCCCGTTTCGGTTAGCTTCGTAAGCAAAACAGTATATCAGATTTCTTTCAGATTTCTTTAAGGTGGTGGTGATGGTGGTGGAGAGGGTGGGATGGAATAGAGGAATAATGGTTTTGTTTTAAAGTATATGCAAACATCTACTTCGTGCAACTAACACAAATATGTAAACGAAAGTTATCTGCTGATGTTTAACCAATTTTGCAAGCTCTACTTAACTTAACTACTTTTCCATCAGGATAGTATCATGCTCGACCATGCCTAGTGCGTATTTCAAGCAATATGTTGCAGCATTAGCACGAGTTCATAAATATACCTATTTTGCAAATGATTCAGTTTCAATATGCAATCCCGAAAAAGCACGTGTCTCACTCTGCGAAAACGGCACGAATGCGATAACGGGATGTTTCCACAAAGGTAGGCGACAGGACCAAAACAAATGGAACAAATACGAAACACACGAAGAGCAAGACGGCGTAGGTTCCGCATAAACCACATTTCTTCTCTGGCTCGCAAAAATATTAGAAAGTCTTCCAGGAAGCATTGCGGTGCGCGTCACACAAAAAGTTGAAAGAGGAAGAAGATGAGCGCATGGAAGCCAAAGGCGGAAGCTCGCCGAGGGGCTGCGAGGCACGTGCTCGCGCGCCGCCATCTTGCTTTGAAATAACTATTCGCAAGGACTGCCGATGGGAATCACTCGGCCGCCACTTCCCCATAGGGGCCGTAATGTAGTGCGCAAGGAAAGTCTCACCGCACTAAGCCGAGTCACGGCCGCCTATTAAAAATTGCATTTATGTTGGTGGCAAGTAGATATCTGGGAAACAAGTGAAGAGGACAACACTTCCAGCACCTATTATGATAGTGGTGAGTAGTTTCGTTACACGCTGCTACCAACACAATTTGTTGTAGCAAGTACCAAGGTGCCACTGCGAAGAGACTTTCCTGGTGCGCTGTATTCTATTAACGTCGCTTCATTCACGTTCGCATCCAGACGCCGTTTTAGATACATGATTGATGATGAACTTCGTTCTGCAAGAGTACGTGACAAAGAAAATAGTGCTGGTAATCATGGACTCCGCGGCCCCTAGTTCGAACCTGACAAGGCGAACACGATTCCTTCCGAGGCACGTGCGGCTCCTGTTCATTCACATTGGTTCTCATTACAATTGCGCACATTATTGGACACGAGTGAATTACTTCAAGGGCGTACTCAAACGCTTTTCATTTAACACTTCTTTTAACGAATTTCAAGAAAATCGTTCGTGAACTTCATGCAGGTCATGAAAAAAGTACACTGGCTGTCATAATTGAACGTACACCTTTACTACACACTTTTAATGGTACCATGAATTCTTCTCATATAAATATTTCTAGAAATAGAATATGTAATTTTGATATTTGAGGTTTTCTGGAAGGGCCAGTGTAATATGAAAGCAGACAAATGCTTCAAAAGATGTAAAATTAAATATAATGTATGTTACCTACAAATAAGCGTTGCACAGAAATGAAAGTACACCTCCAGAAGCGGGCTCTGAAACGTACCCGTTTAAATGTTTTCCTGGGCACAAAGTAGTGACAGATTAGTCGATGGTCTGATTTGCGGAGAGCAATATCTAATTGAAAATGGCCCAGGAGAAGGGAAACGTCGGCGGAAGAATGAATAATTATTGTGAATTTAGCAATGAGGAGAAGACCATCATGAGATATTGCGAAGACGATATTGCGAATTTAAGTACGGTGGCAGATTAATTAATAAAAGCGGCATAGGCCGACAACTTATACTCAACGAACGAGGTAAAAGAAATATAGTCAATCACATCAGTAGGAATCCTTGCCAAAGTGTTGATAAAATGACTACGTGAGTGGTTTCAACAACAGGGGAAACTGGATCCCCCGAAGCCGTTTCTAAGGGCACTACGAGACGCAGGGTACAACGAGAGAGAAGTCAAGAAGAAGCGTTGAATTAGTAAGGCCAATAGCCGCAAGACTGCCGTTAGCGAAATAATGCAGAAACAATTCTTCGGAATTCTGGGAAACTATGAGTTTTAGCGATCAAAGTAAATTCAAGATATTTGGATCAGACGGGCAACAGTACGTGTCGCGGAAAGTTAAGATTCCTTCGAAGATACAAATTAGCGTGCAACTGTCAAGCACGTTGGGGGCTCCGCAATGGTATGGGGCTGTGTGTCTGCGTCAGGTGCCGGGAATCGCCATTTTATTGATTCCACAATTGACTAATTGGAATATTTATCAATTTAAAGAAGGTAATGTCAAAGAAAGTGCAGCGAATCTTGGACTGGGGTCGACATATTACTTTCAGCAGGACAACGCGCCCATCCACACACTGCTTATCGTGAAGTTTTAGTTGCTATAACAATGCACACAACGCATTGAAACGCCACCACAATCACCCGATCACAATCCTACAGAGAACTAGTGGCGAGATTGGGAAAAGTGTACAGAAGTATAAAGTTTCAAATAAAAAAGAGCTCAAGAGAATCCTCGCTGAAGAATGAAAGACAATCACGCCAGAATTTTAAGGAAGCTACTAAGATCAATGACAGCAAGGATGGCCCCTGTTACTCGTGTTAAAAGGACATTCCACAAAATATTGACTCATTATTTTTCGTTTGTCACGAAGACAAATTGCCAGTGTACGTTTATTTTTGGGGTGAATTGCATATGCATTAGGAGAAGTTTCATTTATTATGTATTCACTTATTTCAAGATTCATTTTTGTAATGTATGAGTGAAGAATGTTTGCATCAATACCTATATCTGTTTTGTGCCTCACAATTCTGGTATATTTTTTCTATGCCAGTTTGTGTTTTCTTACACCGGTCAATGACGTACGGTCAATTTCGAGAGCCACTGCAGCCACAAATGTTCATTTACGATGTTCCTCTACTAAATAAACTTAAACTTGCACATTACACACAAAAGTGACCTTGCGCTATACAGTAACTTTTCACAAATACTTCCAATAGGAAGAAAGACACGCAAGAAGGGAGCGGAAGGGATTTTGTCATCGGGGCTAATGCCCATTTGCTCCGAGTGATAACGTATCAAAAGAAACACACACACCCCTCGCACGCGCGCGCGCGCACACACACACACTCACACACACACACACGCGCGCACAAAGGAAAAATAGCTGAAAAGTGGCTGAAAAACTATCACAAGAAAAAAATAATTGATATTTTACGAAAGAAAATTATGAATGAACCAGTTAAATATGAGAGATTAAATGTAAACATTGAAATTGCACATTACTTGTGTTTTGAATATAAATATCAATGCTACCAGTAATTACAATTTTCGAAATTCCCCGTTCACATATATTAACGAGTATCCGCAATTACAATCTCATCAACAACATCGTCATTCTGAAAAACACTTGTTTTGTCAGATGAGGGTGGCATTTGTCATTAATTGTAGAAATATCATTGTTTTATTGGAACTCTCTACATATACCTAATATTTTTATATACGAACACGTAATGATGTCCCACAAATTTCTGAATTAACGTTGTTTTTTGAGAGAAATAGGTTCATTGTATTTTCACATAACACGACGCATGTGTGTCAACAAAATTTTTAACTGAAAAGCGATATGTTTTGATATTAACATTAGCATATTATAGAACGACAAATTTTTGTAAGACAGAAAGGACTAGAATACAGCGGGAGGCAGTGTACTATAGAAGACTGAAATAATATTCAGGTGTGTTAAGCGCCAGTTCAACTGTTGAACTGTGGCAGAAGTGCGGCAGAACAAAAAATCCTGTCTCTTCTAGGAACTTTATTGTGAGAATTGGTAGAAGACACATACGAATAGATCTCTTGCGTCATACAGAGGAACAAACAAGACGAGAAAGAGAAACGCATACACAAAAAATAAAAACAACAAAAGGGACCGTAGAACAAACAAAATGAAAAACACTTAGTGAAATAGACAAAAAGAGGATGCGCCTACGCGCCACATTAAATAAAAGTGCGTGCGAAAGGCCAAACGAAAGAAGTCAATTAGTACGAGTAAATGGAGAGTACAAGCACATACACTCGACAAGCGTTCGAACTTGTTAATGATAAGAGTATTCAACAAATTTGCGGAAGGTTTTAACACCCTCAACTACAATAATGTTTGAGACAGGGCACGAAGGTAGTAATCAAAAGCAAACCGTATTAATTTAGGGACAAAAAATTACAAATTAGTTCATAAGATCGTTTACGCACCTACGCGACATATTTTCATTAACGTTATTGTAATACACTTTTTAATATCTAATTCATGAAATTAATGGTCGGCATTAATGGTGTTACAATATTATTTTTGTGAAACACTTGTGAACGCTAAACAGAGTTTAAAAATGAAAACAATTCAGAATGTTTGAGCAAAACATGTATTATGAAAGTCACATTTCAGTATCAAAAAAGCTCAATTCTTTTGAAATACTGCCACAACCCAAAACTAACAATTGCAGTTTCTCGAATAAACAATATTTACTAATCCAGAACTTTTGTCCGGCGTATATTTGTGCATACCTTCTCATATAAATCAGCTTACTGTGACAATTTCAAATGACAACTTCGAATACTTGAACGTTTCTCTAGGAAACGCATTAGAGTTGCGACAGTCTTCCCACGGAGCTTCCCCCTCGGACCCGCACCCTCGACGTTCACCGTTAAAGGTCCAGGGAGGTATTCGACGCCAGGGGCAGGCGGCGGGACGGGACGGGACGGGACGGGACGGGACGGGACGTGACGGGACGGGACGGGACGGGACGGGACGGGACGTGACACGGCGCTCTTCACGTGCGTGACGTCACGCAGCAGGGCGAAGGTCGCGCGCAAAACAGCAGACGCCACTCCTCAGCGCCCTCCTGCCCGCCTCGGCAGCCGTCACGCTCCGCCGCCACCCACCGCGTCCTCCACAGGCGCCGCCGGCGACCCACTATCGCATGCGGGTCGATTAGTCAAAAACATATTACGCAGGCATCGTCGGTTCTCATTGGAGGCCTTGTAAACACTTCATGTGAACTCGCATTTAGATTCTGCAATCGATGGTGAATTTGTGTCAACGCCAATCTAGTAAAGTAATCCCAGATAACAAAGTATCTAGTAAGTTTGTCATTAGAAACTTCGAGTTCTCGAAATGTTTCGCCTCTTACGAAACATCTCGACAATTTACGTAGATAGACGCTTGATTAGATTTGTGGTGAATAACATTCAAGTGGCCGATCCGGTGGCCGAGATCGCTAAGGTTGAAGTGTCCTAGTAATTTAGGGCCGAAGGATTGCGGGTTCGAGTCCCGCCTCGGGCATGGTTGTATTGGTGTTCGTCCTTTCACCCCATATCATCACCATATCATTTCAACTTCACAGTTACCATAACGTTAATTCCAATAGCGGTCGCTAATGACATGTTGATGTGACCATAAATATAAAACATTCGAATGACGATCCAAATAATTGAAAATATGAAGTCCTACTGGAATGATGATTTGTATGAGCTACTTCATGACTTTTTTAAATTTATTTATTAGCACACAGCACAAATAGTTACTCCCAGTATTGGCGGTGCTGCTTTTTAATCTGAAAATAAACTTATTTACAAGTCGATCGAGCCCAAACACCCTACTCCATAAGCGTATTCGCGCAAACTGCAGGTGAAGCACATGTAATTTACAACTATTACGCACGCATATTACGATAGTGAACACTGCACGTCCGTTCGCAAATGCCTGTTGTAAGGAAAATACTCAATATTTCACATCGCGAAGCTAAACGAGCTGCACAGAAGTAAACGCATAAACGCTAACGGTGCAAGCACAAACGTAAGCACAATATTCGCACGAGTAATTTTCTAAGTGTGTGAACTTTTCATACACACTAAACTAACTACAATACTTCCCCTGAAGTGTCACTTGGCAAGCAGCTAAGAAGCTTTTATTCCCATAGGTATAGAAAATACACAGAAATAAATTAAAGATAATATAATATACCCGCGTCATGACAAAAAATTGAATACCAACTAGAATTTTTAACAAAAGCAGAAGACGCCCTCTTCCAACCGCGAGAAGACGATGCGAAGCTGGATAGTCTCTTAAAAGGAAAACAAGAAAACGGGGGAAACTAGCCTACGTAACATGCACTAAATAAATATTAAGTACGAGTTACCAGCGCATAACCAGCTGCAGAAATACTGAATATCAAACAACAGATGTTCAAGAGCAAATAATGTTTATTTCTCGGAACGGTTCGTGAACAAAGAATCTTGATCGATGCACGAATATCGATTAAGTCTCTCGCAGTTGTTACTTCTGTCAATAAAGTCAGATATCCCGCGGCGTGCAGACCAAACTGAAAATCCCGCATTTTCGATAAACGAATCTTCATACATTAACTTTCCTATAATTAACAAAATGCGTGATATATGGCCCAAGAAACATTGTTCAATTTAACCAATCAGAGAACTTACAACAGGGTTCCAAACAACCAGAATACTTAAATGTGTTCCACCGCTAATTTAGGTACTACACTCACGAGTTATCACATTAACATCAATCAAAATCGGATGCAGATTTTCATGTGCCCTTCATCTCTCCTTTACTTAATATTCGAAGTGAACGACCCCAAACCAACGACTGCCTTCTCCTAAATGCCTCGCCACGAGCGAGGCCGCTTCGGCGCGCGGCCTCGGAGTCCGCGTTCGAGCCCCGCCGCCAAGCGAACGCCGTGACTCAGCTCTCCGGGCGAGGCCGCGGACGCCGCGTCTGGCGGTCGCCGCTTCGAGCCCGACCTCGCAACGCCAGACGCTGCCTCCCCCTCCCCCCTCCGACCTCCTCGACCGCGCTGCTCTACGTCTAGGAAGCCTAGACGCGGCCGCGGGTGAAAGTCATGGCGACCGTGGCCGCGTGCGGTGCGCGCAGAAATGCAGGCGAAGGTGACGGTCGGACAACAGCAAGAGGGGCGCAGTGAAAAGTAGGCGAGATACCAAATTTAAAAAAAATACATTCGATTTTATAAATACAATTTATATTATTTTTAATTGAACAATCGATTTTAATTCATTATTAATTTTTCCATAAATACAAGAATTTAGTTCATCCATTGGTGCAAAAGTAACTTTTTTTTTTTTTATATCGAGAAACATTAATTTCTTTCTCGTGTTCCTAGAACACTTCAATATGCCTATTCCTCTGACTACAGAAGTTCACCTTTTTGCGTCCTGAACGAAATACATCTAATCAAGATATAACTAACATAAGAACCGTAACAAGCGTGTGGATGTGTCCACAGGAGGAAGGGACACAGATGGCGAGGATACGGCGACAATGTAGACGCCAGTGAGGTTTGTGAACTGTGCGGCTGCTTCCTGAAAGATCCACTTGCAACGGCTGTGGCGGCGTCGCTGATACTAGTGGTACTAGCGGAGTCCTGTGCAGCCGGTTCACAGCCACGGATGCGGTGGCGCGGCGACCTTCCTCGCAGAGTGGATCCCCACAATAGCAGCGCGCAAGGATCTCCACATTACGAGTACTTTCGACGTTAATACATTGTTAGCATGTTTAAGCTCAACGCATCACAAAGGAAGACCATTTTATTATTTTATTATTCACAGTAATTGTCATCGATTTTACGAAACATTCTCCCAAACAAAGCCTTGTCGAGATGTACATATTCCGCAAATTATGCCCATGGAAATGTTAGCATGGATTATTGAAGGGCGGACACAGGAAAGGGTATATGTACCAAAAGTAGGTTTTAGGCAAGATGAGAAAAATTCTCTGGTGTCTTTTCTGATCACATATTTATTTATTTTATTTATATCTTCATGTCAATCCGTAAGATCATGCATATGTAATGTTACTACTAACACGAAAGTTAGCACAGTTTTTATCCTTACATAGTACAACTGTTTATTGTAAAAATTGTGGTATTCCGTATCTTGAACTCGAGCATGGCCATTAAGACCCTCTTTTTCTCTAATATGCTCAGAGACTGTTAGTGTGGATCTTCTGAAGTCACTGAGGTTGGTATAAGATTGATTCTTTTTTCTGTGTTCCGTATTCCAGAAAGTTTGTTCGTTACCAAAAATTACAAAGATTGGAGTTTTCCACATTAGTCTTAAGAATGTGCTTCTTTGCAATCTTACTGTCGGTAGAAATTGATCTGCCACAGGAGCAAAGACATCTTTTGCCATTAGAACAATGTACGGTAATCAGAACCTGACGGAAAGGCACGAATAGGCATTTAAAAAAATGTATTGATAAATATCAATTCTAGATACTTCAAATTACTAGAAACTAAAAGAAATAATAATTATTAACAATTTGCAAGCCATAAGACGCCCAGTAAGTCAGGCGTTTCAGCCATGAAAATATTCAACCTCTGTTGCAGTCAAAATATGCCTAATATTTGATTGTTTATAACTCGTTTTTCTAATCAACTTTTCAACTTCCATAAATTACACATTTTCCTTTACCCTTTCAAATATATTTCATCTTCGGAAGTGTCATTTACTTTGAATTCCAGACGATTAATTCCTTTTGCAATTAAGATATGCAAAAATGTCACATCGTGGCAAGGTTCTTTTAACAGAGCTTTCTTACAGCTTGAATCGTTTAAGGTATCAATACAAGTTAATGATTCCGTTTCCCAATTACTGGCATGTCGAAATTTGTGTCAAGACAAATAGCTGTCCCCTGCAGTCCGAAATTTCAATTGAATGTCATCATAAATGCCTTAGTCAACCAAATAAGTATCAACATCAGTGTCAGTGTTTTGTTTTGACCAACAGTTGTCGCACCAAACCTTGGTGCCCTTTACGGGTTAATCAATTTATACGAACATGAAGCTATTCTGTTACCATCCCTGGAAGCAATTCCTGAAGATTTCTGTGAACTGATCCACGCTAGATACTTCCGGCAATTTACATTCTCCTCCATCCTTCTTAGGCAATGGAGTTATACTTTTAAAACACTTTTCAATAACATAAATAAAAATTGTCGATCTTTCTACTTGGAATAAACCAGCTGGAAAAAGTAGACGCTCTACGCAGTCTGCTCAGTAGCAGTAGCATCCTCCTATTTCGTCAAAGGTGTCTAAGAGGCCATGGCTAAAAACAATGAAGTGAAGTTTTTTTTAACGCCTGGGAAATGGAACTGTGCGAGGTGACGCAGAAAATCGCATATACACTTACTGTAAGAAGGGACCACTTGACTGGTCGGGCAATAAATGACCGTCGTGCAGGGCGATGACATCGCAAGAGACAGTGATGAAGCCGTTTATAAATGAGCTCTATGTAAACCGACGCGCTGCCATAACCTGCAGTGGCCAGGCAGTCGTTGCCAACGCGGCCCCTTCTTACAGCAATCCCTCTTTCGATGGCGAGTAAGGCGGGTGCCAGCGCGGCGAGGCCGTGGGCGGAAGGTGTGGCGGCCGTGGCGAATGCTTCCGGCTCTGGGCGCGCTGCGGGCGGAGAGGTGGAGGGGGGCGAGCGGGGGCCCGGACGGGAACTCCCAGCACAACACAAGCGCCCACGCACTGTAGACGTATGCAAGCGACGGGGCCAGAGACGCAGCAGATGGCAAATGGAATATTCGCTGGAACAACGAAGGGGGGAGGGGGGAGGCTCCGATTGTAGAGAGATTCACACTCTGGAAACCCTCTAGTGCTCTGGATATTTTATATATAAATATTTGATTATATGTTGTTTAGAATGACAATTCATAAGCGATTGCAAAGCCTCGCTGTACATTATCAAAATTCGTTTGCTCCCGCAATGATCAGCAAATTGCTATCAGGCACGAGGAATGTAGACTATTCGTGTTCTGCAATTGAAGTGAATTCCTTACCAACTTTTATATAACCAAATAATCATTAATCGTTGAGTCGCGTTGATGCAACGCAATGAATTCCGAGTTTTAAGACCACAATGAATCGCTAGATTTCTGTATAATTTAGACATACGTAACTAGAAAATAACAATACATGTATACATTATAGCAATTAGAAAAAAAAAGTACGTTGCATAAAAAATTTGAATTGTGATAACGGAGTACGTGAAATAATGAACTATTCTCATTTCAATCCTTTCATTTTCATTTCCTTTTCTCGTGGAATCATTCCGAAAGAAAATGACACAATAATCGCTATTGCATGTGCAAGGGAAGTGGACTTCATTTAAATTTATATTATTTTTTTAAGAACATAAAAGATATGTTTAATGACAATGGCCGTGGTCAACATTTAAAACAGACGTCTTCCAGAAATTCAAATCGAGACGACTGAACCAAATATAAGAATTTGTTTTGTTCTGTCTGTACAGACCGCACAATGCATCAGCAATGATTTTAGATAGATTCTCTATTGTGATCATGCAGCCAGCCTCATAATGCGACGAGAGGAAAGAGATCGCACAAATTGTGCACGATTATACAATCATAGCGAAATCGTCTCCGAAAATAGTCAGAGTAACCCAAAACGTCGTTGGTGAAAAATGCAGAATCAGAAATACGTGAGAATGAATCGTACCAATGACAAGAGAATGGAGATTTTTCTCTACCAAGTTCAGAACGGAATTTAGAGACGAATTCTAAGAAAGAGAAGTCTTCTAATTTAAAGAAAATTTATTTTCGGAACGCATTTAAAACTTGATTTCATGCATCACAGATTTCGCGTTTTAAATTACATATCTCACTGTCAAATAAACACACTGCTCATTACATTTCTCACTATGGTTAGTAAACACCTGCGGGAACGAAGCAGCAGAAATATAGTTCTTTAAACTCCGCAACGAAACCTCATTAGAAGTAATTGTTCCACAAGGGAAACTTGACTACTTCATAGGGAGAATGAATCAAAAAACGGACTATCCCCCTCGCATGCGCGAACGTCCAGAATAAGCGTTTTGTCGAGGGTTTAACCGCACGGCGAGGCAGCGTGCGAATCGCCATCCGCGGGAAGAGCCACAAACGGCGCAGCGGCGAGCCGAGGCGCTTCGGCCCGGGGCGCGCGGCGCTATCAGCCCATCAACCGGATGCCGCGCTCGATAACAGACGCGCCCAGTGGAATGAACGCGGCGGGCATTGTTGCCGACGCGACGCGATGTGGGTGGCAGTGCCGACGACAACCGCTCATCTACGGCCGATAGCGGGAGAGGCTGCATGGGGCTGCTTAGACTCCAAAAAGTGAATGCGTATGCCAAATACAAGTACCACGTAATTAAAAATTGAGATAGTGTGAAAAGAAAGAAAAGGAGAAGAAATGCCGCCACTGAACAGTAGGAAGAAACATGCGCCTAAAGAGTAGTAATTATGCAGGGATAACATGATTAGAAATGATATAGGAGTGTATCTACAGGGAAGGAGAGAGTATCTACATAATCTTCCTATAAGTATCATTTTAATAAACATTAAATCAGATTAGATAAATCAAATTAGATCAAGTAAGTTGTACGACAAATGATTAGGCATAATCATTATAATACGTTTCATATACATCTTTTCTGAGGCATTTACCTCACATGTAATTCTCTCGATTCGCCCTGCAATATCCGCAAGTGTCCTTAGTCACTTCGAGAGGTAGGTGAAATGCATGCAAGTAGTATCCGGAAATGGTGGAAATAAATCAAATCGCGATAGGAAGGTACTCGCAAGAGAGACGTTAATGGCGGGGATGGGGGTGGCGAGAAGCAGCGCCAGCGAAGTGGGGGGCGGGGGCGGGGGCGGGGGCGGGGGCGGGGGCGGGGGCAGGGGCAGGGGCAGGGGGCGTGGCGAGGGGCGGCGCGTCGGCATCGCCTCTGGCGCGTCGCCAGGGCGGCGCGCGCGCCCGCTCGCCCGCCCGCGTGGCAGCCACCAGATGCCACAGGGGAGAGGGCGCGGCGCGGCGCGGCGCGGCTCCGCAATGCTAAACGCTGCGCGTGGCGCCATATTGCGGGCCCCTAGCGCTTCCTTCCGGAACAAGGGCTCCTTCCCCGAAGGGCCGCCGCGCCGGCAGGTGACAGGAAGTACGCTCGCCTTCGGGAAAAATTGGACTTTCGGGACCCTTCTAGAACGACGGGCACGCGTAGGCTAGGGCCTTACAGAGAGTTGTCAGCTCTTCTCTCAGGCTTTAACAAACTACACCGTAAAAAGTAACTGAAAATGCAAGCTTACAGAAGTAATGTCTTCCGCAAAACGTCAAATTATGGGAATTTTTCAATTCACAAATGCTTTCACACAACAGAAGCCCGCACGAGGGGCGTGCTTATGGCGATTCAGTCTCCCCAGAAGCCAATGCTACGCCTTAAAAAGTATATTGTCTATAATTACGGGGTATATGAAAGTATATTTAGGATAATTACATTAATACATCGCTTGTTTAAGGTATAAATACCAAGTACACACCAATAGATAAAAAACATTTTACACGCATCATAAAAGAAAAATTGTTTATAACGAAACATCACGTCACCTGGACGCTATACTTGTAGCCTCTCCCTTTTTTTTAGAAAAATCCTAGGTCCGTCTCTGTACAGAATTAATTATGATAAGCAAATGAAACACTAACCTTTTCCTGCACTGCATTTTCCCAATTTTGTCTCGAAATGAAAAAAAGCAAAGTTACTCTACACATAGAGCAAATATCCCTTTCATAAATAATGTGCTCCATTCAAAAGCTCAAGAAGATCGTATTTTCAATTTGGCAAAAATCTACACAACACATTCCCTCTTTCTGTTGCCGAGTAGGAGCGATTTACCAGTGACGCAGAACGGCTCTCCCGACGGAGAGAAAGTCGTGTTCGCGGACCACTGTGGATTCATGCCGTTCGTACAAGCATCGTCACTGACTATGCGCAGAAATGCCATTGCTCTAACGGCGACTGGGCAGGGCTCCGTCCACGCCAAACACCATTACATCCACATATGGTAATCGGACATTGCATGCTCTAGAATGTTGGCTTAAAAAAACCGGAACCCCACAGTACTTCTAACTCGCTGCTCAATTTACAATAATACACGGAAATCTGGGTTTGACTAAATTGAAACTGCGGTAACTTTGAACTTCACTTAACACTATTACTTCACTTAATACTCAACATGTCCTAGATTTTACGTTTATTTAGGAATTATAAAGGAAAAACAAAAACAAAGGCGTGCATATGTAATGTGACACCTTGTCATGCCACATCACCTTTGATAAAGAAAAAAATATTCTGCGAGAGAATGAAAAATCCACAAGATTTTAATATATGAAAACAATTTTATGAGTGCTTTATTCGAATCTTGTCGTTTCATTTTGGGTGAACGAATGATCATCTTTAAATTAAAAGAATCCCAATTGCACATGGCAACAGAGAAGTAATTTTCACAGCACAGTTTTGCATCAGTGCCGCTTTCAGAACAATAACTTTCCACCGCAAAGTAATTCACATTGCATCTACGTTGATCAAATTCATTGCAGGGAAATTAACAAATAACATAATATAATGCTTCTGTTATCCTTATATTACAAACTAAAGTCATTTTTGAAGTGTTAACGTCAAGTAACATAGTTGAAAAATTGATAATAATGATTTACTGCCCATTCTCTCTAAACAAACGCAGTACAATTCATAATAATAGCTATTAACAAAGGTAGCATTTTTGAAGGCGGAGAGCGCCTGCTGGTCCAACCACGACCGCGGGCACGTCGAAGGCGCTGACGCAGGCCAAGACGCGCTGCGCGGCGCGTGTCCAGGGCCCTTAACGTTGTTTACACTGCCGGCGGGGAAGAGGCCGGCCGGTGACGCACCGCGGCCGCTGACCCCGACCGGCCCGAAATCCGCGGCGCCAACACCGCAAGGGAGGGGGGGCACCGGCGAGAGAGACCTGTCGCGGTCACGTGTGGGCCACGCACGACCGGGCGCCGCCATGTTGCGGCCCGCGGATCAATACCCAGGCAGCCCACTCTCGCAAAAAAACAGCGCCGCCCCCACCTATTTCGCTATCGAGTTTCGGGGCGGGCAGAGGATGGAAATATTGATTCCCGCCAGAAATTGCATTGCCCTCATTTAACGGCGCGCGGGCGCAGGAGGAGGGGTCAGCACCGGGGAGTTGTCGCTTTTTATGCGCGAAACATCGCGTCGCTGCGGGCGGGAAAGAGGAGCCGGAGCGGGAGGCGGCGCCCGCGCCCCTCAGCGCGTCGCCATGGCGACCCCGAGCGCCGGCAACTGGGGGCGGCGAGCGCGGCGCAGGCCTCCCCCACCCTCGCGCTTTCGCTCTCCGCGCAAGCCCCGCCCACCCCGCCCGCCCCCTCCGAAAATCCGCGCGAGACGGCGCGGGGACCGGGGGCGAACGAGCCGAGGCTCGACGCCGGACCGTCCGGGTCGATAGCGCAGCCGCCGCCGCCACTGCCGCGCTCTGCGCCATCTTGCAGCCGCGATGCCGCCGACGCCGACGCCGCAAGGGCAGGGGCGGGGGCGGCTGCGGCGGCAGTGGCGCCGGTGTGGAGCGCGTAACGGCTGCCATTATGGCATTACGACCGCCCAGCAGCGCCTCCCACCGCCGCGCCAGGACGCGCAGGCGGAGGGCGTCGCTCGTACCCAGGGTCGGCGATAAAGAGGCGGACTGTTCGGATAAGGAGGCCCGGATGATGGAAGGGAACGAGGCATAGATAATGATAGCTATTAGGACATAAAGGATAAACAAGGACGAGGGGAGTCGAGGAGGAGGAGGACATATTGCAATCAGAGGAGACCGCTGCATTCAGAGATAAGAACAGCCCTTTGGGCGCCGGTGGTTACCGTGATTTAGTTACGTCGTATGTACCTTGCTGCACCGAGGCATGCAACAGCCCAATCTGCGCGCGGAGGCTGCGGGGGCCGCAGGTGGCCGTGACCCGCGCCACCGCCGCGGGCGCCCGAGCGTGACGCCGCCCGCGCCTGCTGGCAGGCCGGGTCAAGGCCTGCGCGCACAGTACGGCGCTTTCGCCGCAGCCCCGCCGGTGGCTCGCTCGCTCGCGCGCGTCGGCGATCGATCGCGCCGCGACCACCGCACCTTCGCCGCAGCCGCGCGAGCCCGCGGCCGCACCCCCTCCCCCTCCCCCAAATTATAAGCGAGAGGCTTACCTGCGCGAGGAGAGACGGCAGCGGCGGCGGCAACGGCCCGCGCGAGCAGGTGCCCGCGGGGCGTGGAGCATGGCCGTGGCGGGCGCCGCCGGGCGCGACGGGCGCGGCAGCGGGCGTGCGGCTCCGCCGGCCGGCGGGCGGCGCGCCTCTGAGGGCCGCCGCGTCGCGGAGGTGGTGGCGGCGGCGGCCGCCCGGCCCGGCCCGGCCCGGCACCGAGCGTTGCGTAACGCCAAAGGGAGAGGCGGCGGCGATGGCGGAGGCGGCCGCGCGCGAGGGAGCCCACGCGGCGAGTCTGCGCGCGAGAGCCGCGCGGCGCGAGCGCGAGCGCCACCGCCGCCGCCGCCACCGCCGCGCGAACCAGCGAGCGAGCTGCGAGCGCCGCTGCCGCGCAGCTTTCGTTTGCGACCTTCGGTGCGGCCGATGACAGTGAGGCAGGCCCAAAACTGCAGCGGCGCAGCGGGGCGAGGCGGGGCACGGCGGGGCGAGGCGGAGCTGCAGAGGTGCCCCCGCGGCCCCGCCCGCTTCCCTTCCCGTGCAGCGGCGGCCCGCAGCCCGTTCCTCGCAGGAACCGCTCCCCGCCCCAACCCGCGGTTGCCACCCGCGTGGCCGTGCCCTCGCCTCGTTCGGCGGCCGCCCGCAGCGCGGGATGGCGGGGCGGAGTGAGGAGAGGCCCCGCAGGGAGCTGTGCATCACGTGACGTCATCGTGCCGCAAGCCGCGGTGTCGGCGGTGCAGCTCCGCCCCGCCCCCGCGCCCGCGCTGCACCGCCGTGGCCGTGGCCCGCTGCAGCGGACACCAGGCCCCCGAAAGGGCCCCGCGCCCAATATGCTCGCTCCGTAGGATGGTTTGTGCGGCTTAATGGGCTCATCCATTAGAGCTAAACCAGTTCGAAAATATTTCCATCAATACACTTTACATGCGAACAATTTCTCGGAGATATTAAGACTCTTTATCCACATGCGACAGTACTATTGCTCTCTAACTTGAAAGTAACAAAATTACAACCTGTTTTGCCCAAAAGATTGATCAAAAAATTGTGTAATTGACGCAGCAGATTTAACCTATACTTACAATCCTTCAGAGAATTCGACAGCCCATTCGTTTTCAGGATATAACACACATATTGCAAACTCGCTTGATCTCATATTCAACTCTATTGAATACTATGTAAAACTGACAATAAATGTGAAGCATTTACCGCTTGCTAGAAGCCTCTGCACTGTTTGAGAGATATTGTAAGCTTTACAGCAGTCATTTGAAGTTCATAGTACAAAGATACAATATACTACTACTAATTATTATTATTATATAAATAAAAATAATGATACAAACGAAATAATTTATTTATAAAAAACATTAAAAACAGTACTAAGATCGGACTTATTGGGCATAAAAGTGTATGATCGAACGGCCAAGAATCTTGAAAATTGATGAATAATTATCAATAATATGCACTTAATGTGAAGACTTTCTGCCGTTTATTGAGCTTAAAATAACATCATCACGCAAGAATTCATTCCTTTTATTTACAAGACGTAAGACGTGCGAAATAAGCACACAAATTATTTTACTTTGTAATTCGAAAAATTGTGCATGTTGCATCCCTCAGGGCATTCTTGAAGTCGCAATGCTTTATTTTGGTGAATGATCCCAAGTAACCAGCAAGTGAACAATCTCATCTGTTACATGCAATTTAAACTAACTCTCACCAAGTATGCTGTTCGTAAGACTATTAAAAGCAACTCGCACGGCATTCCTCGCGCAATAAACGAAAATTCCTCGACAATAAAAACTTCCAGAAACCCGTAATACATTTCACAAAACGAAAGAAAAACCTCGCTATGAGCGTGGAATTGCGATCCCAGAGATCGCACATTCCCCCAAAATGAAAAACAACCAGACAAGCAAATCTCTGTACTTGACAATCGCTTCCAATGTACTAATCGCGCACTTTTTCTTGATACTCCACAGCGGGGGGTGCGGGGAGAGGCGGATTCTGTCTACGTCACGGCAGTGCAGAGCTGTCAACTTTATTGACAGAAAACTCGGCGTAATAATTCGTCTTGGACTAGATAGCTATGAGAAACAACGGAAGGTTTTTTTCTTAATTCTGAAGAAATAATTAATAGTTATAGAAATAACTGAGTAACAAGAAGGAACATGGTCTGCACAGGTCGATAGAAAGAGACGAAAAACTAGGAAGTCGGCATTGGAAAGGAAGAAAGTGGGCAGCACTGCAAACAGCCGTGACGTTCCGAGTGGAGCTCAGATTTTCTACCGGGCCGTGCTATGCCGGGCTGAGCGAGGACTAGGGAGCTCGAGGATCAAGAAAAAGTGCGAGCATAGTACCCGCCATTGAGGATTCGTTGTCGGTACATCTGGATTGTCCTTGCCGAACCCGGCAGCCGGCGAAAGCTTTCCTGAAGCGTCCATCAGCAGCGTGAACGGGCTGAAGCCGGGCGGGAGGCAGCACACGCGCCTGCTGCAGCTGGTTCCAGCGCTTCGCCCTGCGCCCACGACGCGCGAGCTGCTCGCGCTATGGCTCTCCGTGGCAGCCGTCCAATACCCCGCTGCTTTGCTCACATTGTAATATTTGCACGCGGGGGCGTGCAAAGTCGGTTTGGGACAGCAGCATAAGGCAACGTTAAAAAGAACAGCATACGGTTTGGATTGCATCGTACTCATATTCGAGCCCATTTTTTGAGTTTTGTTTGAACTTTGATAGTCAAAAATACCTTTTAAGGAGCTAGCCCTAATGCCATCGTTGTCATTATGATGATACATCTAAACACTAACTACTTTTACTATACAGTACATGCGTTTTCACTTTAATATAGCAGTAAAATTGTTGAATTGAGGAGTATACTTTTACTATTTAACAATATATTTAAAATGTAACCTATCGAACATTAATTGTGTACTTATTTGTCCTTCATTCCGAAATTCTAATAAACGAATTAACAACACAGATTCGATTTTAAACACCATGCATCATTAATATGCATCGCATAATATAATCCCAATTTTCAGTGTGTAAAGTGAAAATTAGTTTAGAAACACCAACAGTCGGCTGCATGCATCACAAGCGATCTAACCGATTCATTGAAGGGCGTAATATCATCGGTCAATTCTATGAATATGAAAAAGATGACAAAAAATTTTTAAAAAATGGAGTCATTAACAGAGTAATGTACCTACAGCAGAATCATTGTTTCATCGTTTGATTGGTCGGTAGAATTAACATCCAAAATTCCAGATAAAACCACGAATTGGAATACACGCAAGCGGAAACCAAGGCACTTTAATCATACAGAGGTGGCTAAATTATAAATATATTATTTTAAAAAACTCATGTTATTGAATGTGACAAGAGGTTTTGCGACCGTAGATTTTGACAGTAAGA
Organism: Teleogryllus occipitalis; assembly: GCA_011170035.1. Lineage (NCBI taxonomy): Eukaryota > Metazoa > Arthropoda > Insecta > Orthoptera > Gryllidae > Teleogryllus > Teleogryllus occipitalis. Next base: position 59,035 of record BLKR01001382.1, read on the forward strand.
GGAGTGTAACGGTTTCTATTGTATTATACACATACCGTTATTCATAATGAACATACCAATTGCGAGGTGTTTCAAATCAATTTTAAATCATTCTTACAATTTCAAGTCATTTTGTAGATACGAGTGAGTTGTTTTATGAGCTAGTTTTATGGCATTTATAGTATTCATGTCACGGCTATTTGTAGCCCACTGCTGATCAATGTCAGTAAGATATTTTCCAGTAGTGGCATAGAGAGTAGTCGTGCAAGAACAGGCATGGATTGTTTCCAAATCACTCTTTTTTTTTTGAGGGAACCACTGGTTCTTTATGACCTCTAGGTATTTATAGTGCTTCATTATACCCTTAACTATGTATACGTTTCCAGTACCATGAACAGATATCACACTTCAAATCATTTCTTTATTCACTCAGCAATCATTACTTACCACACATTAAAATACGATAAGTCAAGAAATAAATAAATTGGTCACCTTTCTATAGATCACATATGTATCTTACATAAGAAAAGCTAGCGACATCTCGCAAGTGGAAACCTAATACTCAACCCCCGCACACACATCTGAAAGGAAAGGGAAAAATGTGAGCGACTCCTATTGTAACAGAATTCAGCATGTATCTGAATTCAAAACACTGCAAATCTTGTTTTTGCAACGAACAGGGGGTACCCAGAAGAGTTTGCACTCGAACATGGAATAGCATAGCCCAAAAGTTATCATTTCGTGCACTATGGCTTGATCATTACTAGAGGTCTGCAGTCTCGAAAAGCAGGTTTCATGGTCCAAGGACACGCGTCTATTTATGGACGATCGAGGCGAAGGAACTTGAATTTAAAGCCTAGTGTTGCGGAATTGCAACACTGGCTACTTAATTTAGACGCATTTTTAACAACAATTAATATTTACAAAGTGAAAGTGCCATTCGTAAACTTCTCCAAAAGATTTATTTTAATTGTTCATTTGTTAACATTAATTTTGGAGGCTAGGGAGATTCCCACGATGTATCTACAGTGACACAGAAATAAATAGAACACTAAAATACGCGGGACATTTTTAATGAAGATTCATCCAGTGTCCCCGTTCGTTATTCCCGTAAGTGTTGTACATGTTTTCCCTCGGAAGGTGCCGATGTTCTTCCCCAGATGGATGGTGAGATCCGGCGCCGACTTACCGTCGACTAGCAGGGTTTACCCCAACCAGGTATCTCCCACCAGCGGGCACCGCCGGAGCCAGGACAAATTCTAAGCTCCCGACCGGTCTCCTGGCATGTGTGGTAGTGTAGAGCATGTTAGAGTACGTGTGCGTAAGGGAAAAAAAGGATAGGACAAGGAAGAGGAAGGAAAGATCGCGCGCGGGATGTGGTCCGCTTGGTAAGGTACTGCTCCGACATTCGCCTGGTTGATCGGAGAAACCACGGAAAACTACCGATCAGAGCAGCCGGCCGCTAGAATTCTCCTCCAAAGAGCGACTGAATCCGACCTAACTGACAAGCAAGTGTCGAAAATATTGCCACTGTCGGGACTGGAATCCAGAACCTCCCGGTCAGAGGCAATGCAGTGACATCAGTTGATGCACTGAGTCACCTCTCCCGGTCGAATACGCTAAGGATGTAGTTGTAAACAGCCAAAGGAACCTATATTACGGATGCCTATAACCTACCTTAAGCTCATATATTACACATTATTGTGAATATCCTCCTTGGACACGGAAGTGGCCATTGAAGAAACCTATACCAAGAAATGTTTTGCCATCCTAGGGGCAATTATGCAACCCGCAAGACCAGCCAGTCGTACAATATGACAGAGACTTGATACCATGATGGGAGCTTGGGCGACACGGCTCATTCGCATTCATTCAAGAGGCCTCGTTCCCAGATTTGTATGTGTACCACATCGCAAGTATGCGTATCTGGCAATTGCCCAACACGTGTTCCCTCGTACATGTATAGTACAATGAATTCTGCAAACTGTTTTGCATGGAACATTCAGGTACTTGAGGACAAAGAAAGAGAAACGACATCGACGAATCCAGTTACGATACTGGAATCCCGGGTTTACTTCCCGCACAAAATAATCAAACACGAGGGTTAGTTTATGAATTACCGAACGTTGCACCAATACCAGAAACCTGTAATTACATCAGTGACTTTCGTTAATATCCTTGATCGGTGGATTGTGCATCGACTCAAGCGCGCGTCAGCGATCGGCGGGGGAATGAAAGCCGCGTTACTACCACCATTATGACCGTGCAGCGGGGATTTGTGCTTTGCAAAGCGAACTCCTCGATTCAGGTGACGCTCCAAGACCCTTACAATAACTTACATTAGAGATGCATCGACAAAACCAGAAGTCTTGGCGCAACGGCAAATATCATTACATCTCAAGGAAAGTGATGTTCCACGTACGAAGTCGCATTAGGGCATTCACAAACGAAGTTTAAAAATTCAGGCACCGTCGTTCAGCAACATCGTTGTTGTCAGTTTTCAAATACAGTTATACTCACTCATCCAACCACATAAATAAAAGGAACACTTTGACTTTGATTGAGAAATTAGCAAGAATGCTATGACGAAAAAACATAAGCAAAAAATTCGAGGCTTCTTTATCAAATGCGATTTAATACAATTTGATTAACCGTACATTTGTTTTATTGTCTAAGGTAGCTTAACGCTAAGTAATTCGGTTACTTGCAGTAACCAACCTCTGCAACTTAAAAAATCCTTTTTAAAAAAATCACACGTAATAGAAGGAAATTAAAATGTACGGGGCGAATCAGGGTCGTTGCGAACCAAACGCAATTGAGATTAGACGACACCGATCTCCGTGCACATGGAGGTTCGAGGCATGAGGCGCAAAAACGGCGACGACCGACGAATGAAAGGAGCGAGGCGCGAGGGTGCGTAATCGAGTGGACGCGAGCGCGCGCGCGGGCCGGGCGCGCGGAGGCCGCCGAAAGGCGACGACTGCCCACGCCCGGGCTCGCAACAGGTTCCACAAGGTGAGCCGGCGAGCCCGGCCCGCGGGGCGGGGAGGGGCGCGGGGGCGCCGCAGAGGGTGCGGGGACCGCTGCAGAGGCCGCGGGTTTGGCACCCGCGCACGCCGCCGCCCGGTCGCGCCGCGCCGCGCCGCGCCAAGCGCCCGGTTGTAAGCCGTGAAGAATGCGCAGCGGTTTCAGTCAAGTCGGCAGGCGGCGTGGGGAGGTGGTGGTCGACGGCCCAGGTGGTTGCTAACAGCAATCAAGTTGCCAACGCTATGGGCCTCGTTTCACAACTCTCCCCATCTTATATTCCACATATAATCCCTTTTAACATTCGTGTTGATAATCATGGGGAGAATTTCGACTCTATAGTAAAACCGGAAAAATAAATCGCATCTGCGGATAAATATGTCAGGTTTTCAAAAAAAACAGCGAAAATAACTCGGGGAAAAGTTAGTTCAAATCTTTTCCACTTTTTCCAATTTATGCACTCTCATATTACTCATAAAAAATCACGGTAGGAAAAACTCGAATTTTTTATTATCTTATCATTTATTTTTCCATAGCCATACAAGTAGGGGCTACCAACAGCAAAAAGGCCGACGTAACCCTAGAGTCACTAAAATAATTATGCAATTTAGGCTAACTCGAGGTCAAATGGTCAGAAGATTTCGATCTGTGAGACCCGCGGCCGTGTGTTTACTGCGGAAGATTCGGACCTACAGGAAGCGCTTTTATTTACATCGCGTGGAGCACGTAGAAACTAATAATTACGGCACTTATTCCTCGTTTTGTTTAAAACTCTTCTCAGCTTTCGGGCACAGCTGATGGAATGACCTTGCGCTGCCGGGAAAGTCTTGCCCCGCCCCTTTCCGTACTGCGCGCGTGCACACACTCGCGAACCATTTCAACCGCACAGATCAAGTGATTACCAATTGAGTGACGGATTGATGGAGAAGGTACTTTTCAAACAATGCAAAGCTGTCAAAAAAATTGGAAATTAAAATGTCTCGTTTTGAGAAGAATTCTCCGCTAGCTGCTGGCTATCATTAAGCAGCGCAGCCAACTTCTTGCTTTCTTCTCCTCCCCCGCTATCTAGACTGTCGTCGCCACTGCCAGTGTCACATGGGCCTAGAAGAGTTCAGACGAGCTAAGCATCCAGACTCCGACTCGCCGGGTCGTGGTTCTGTGCCATTTCTACTACAATCCCGTTAACGCCCGTTCTTTTATCAGCGGAATAACAGACTCAATGAGCGCCCAAGGCGATTCCAGGTCTTGCTATTTGCCGATTATATTCATCTTCCCTGTCTGTTGAATAAGACAGCTAAGAGTACCAAATGATGAGCAGGACAAACTTGACTCTGGGGGATTTAAACGTATAGCTAGAACAAACCAGCAACATCCAGCGCTGATGATGCACGTGCTGGAACAGTAGGGTTATTTTTCAACTCAACAGAAGCAGAAGGTAATTAACACAGCTATCATTAATTGGTGGTAGAACATTCGACATTAACGAAACTTTTGAGTTCCCCGTGAAGAAATGTTGCCCTTTCCAGAGCTATTTTACACTGAATGTTAACGTCTGCGGAAACTACAAGTACATGGGGTTATTACCCAATTTCAAAGGTCCCAAACCACACCCCCTCTAGCAGTTCCCAATTAGCCAGATGCGTAGCTGAGGTGACGAAATGGCAACAGCCTGAAGAGATCATAAGAAAAAATCATAAGCAATCGGCCTGGGAATGTCTAGAGGCAATCGCTTTGCGCTAGTCTGCGAATTCGAATCCATCTTAAACCATGTACGTCTACCATTTTGTACAAAGCGCTCGCTTCTGGCGAGAAAAAAAACTATTATGAATGCCATTCTATAAACTCTTATTATTTGATAACCGCCAAGTAAAATCAGATATCAGTTTCCAGACCCTTGGGCGCCAACATCCCGATCGAGATCTGGTACTAGACCAAGAATCTCCATTCTGACTGATCGAACTTCAACCGCGTGAGTTTTTTTTAAATCCATTGCGCCTCTAGTTTTCCGCGGGAAGCCCTCGCGCTGCCGACTGAAGCCGCAGCCGCCGCGAGCTGCGCATCTCGGCACCGGGCGCCCGCGCGTGACGGCGGCGGCGCAGCGGCGTGGGAGCGAGGGCAGGCCCGGAAACGCGCGCCGCGCAAACAGGTTCGAGGTTTTTCTCGGAAGGCATGTGGGGTAGTGGTGTGGCGCATAGGGGCGGCCTCGCGCGCGCCGAGCTGTCACTCATCCCCCTTCTTCCCCACCCACCCCACCCCACCCCATCCCTGCACTGCACTACGCGAGGGACGCATGGCTCACGTGCACAGGAAGAAGAGAACATTCGTTCGTTCGAAAAACTACTTTTTCCTAAACGTGTTTCGTATTGCATTTCAACGAGGCGGAAGTTTAGACTTATATGTCTAGAAATCAGTTTCGCCCTGAATATGTCTATGTCTAGAAATCAGTTTCGCCCTGAAATTTCAGATAAGGATGTTTCAATTAAAACACATGCAGTTTTCTACGTTTATCAGAACTGTATAAAACCTTGATAAAGAAAGGACATTTCACTTACATTTAATTCATTTCAAGGACACTCATTTTTTCTTTCAGTTATCCTATTTTTTTCTCCAGTTTAATCAGTGATCGGAATTTTCCAGATGTCGTTCTTCCACGAAATTCACGCTGTCTTACATTCAAATTATTGCGTATGGAATTAAAATTCCTAACTCCATAATTTGAATGTAAGACAGCGTGCATTTCTTGGAAGAGTGGCATCTTCTGACATACCTACACAATTCTTGTACTCACAAGGAACACAGATATCATTGTTTTAAAAAAAATTTGACGAGTCGTAAAAGCTGATCAACTGCAATGTACGAAAATTGTAGTAGCGGTGAAATAAAATCGTCAATAGCGAGTGGAAACGTTTTACCTTCCTACAGATAAAATCATTACACACGTCAAGGACAACCAAATAAATATTGGATTCAAAACCTATAATGAATATTCTTTAAAATTGAAAAGAGGTAAATTACAGCATTACAATGTTTCGGGACGACACTCATCTCAAAAAATCTCAAAAAGAACCGGCATCGTACCATCTTCGCAATGAACATATTAGGCAAATGACATATGTAACGTACGATGGCAAAAATACTCAGTGTGAAACTTGCAGCATAAACGAACATTAAGAAGTTTAATGTGCAGTGTGCCAAGCTGAATGCTCAATATTTCTTTCGAAAGTATTTCTTTCAGAAAAAAATACATAGCGGGCCAATAACATCAAAACCTTGATTCTATTTTCACCTACCTCTTCTATTCGCTATTCTTCAAGATAACTGAGTACTCATTAACTTTTTACGATATGAAAATACAATAAATAAACAAAATAAAATTCTTGACATAATAACATTACTTAATTAAAAATACAAAACTTTTACATAAAATAACACCCTGAGGAGTGCTAAATTCGCTCTTGAGCTATACTTTTCTTACGTATAATAAGTGAGCATCAGGTATAATATATAGTGTTTTACATTTGTGCCTATTTTAAACTGCTTGAATCAAATCTTTTGATACACTTGTGCTCGATTAATGTTTCAAAATTATAGCCGGTCTTACAGGAAACTATTTGTAAGTTGAGTAAATTAGTTCTCATGCTCTTGTCCCACTTGTTTCCTAAGTTCCTAAGCCGCGTGGCCTCTTTCGAATCTAAACGTCGAAAGGTGTTCACGACATCCTTGACAATCTTCTGCAAACACCCCCATTTTGACGGCGCCCTCCCAGCAAGCACGAGCGCGAAATGTGCCGACGATAACGACGTCACGGTCTAGTGGCGGGGACGAGAGTGAGGCCCGGCGAATGTAACGGGCCGTGACGGAATAGGGAACGCGGCGAGGTGGCCAACCTGGCGTTTCCCACCTGAACGACTTCCACGATAGAAAGGCGCGAACAAAATGACTGGCGCCAGCCGAACTCGAAAGCCAAGTACTCTTCATTCTAAATGTAATCTATATCCTCGTCCGCCGAACAATTTTGGGTTATCATACTATGTGGGCCAGCAAATAAAAATCACATTACAAATACTTTACTACAAATAAATAGAACACATACATGTTGCGATTGTGAATTACATTACGAAAACCAATGGGACACGAAAATCAACAGAACGATAACTAACCACAAATTAGAAAAAAATGTACACAATTAGTTTTTTTTACTTACGTCAGCTTAGGAGACAGTGGCAGCCACACAACGTGTAAGTATATTGTAATAGTGCTATTCCAATAAACGCAATACCCACCTGAAAAATAAAATTACACAGTTTCAGTTACACGTCACGACAGGGCGACATTTTTGTTTTAATTCGATCAATCGTTTAAATTCAATGAGAAACACGAATTTATAATACATGCACATTTAAAATGAGAAAAATTTGCAAGGAAACGACATTCCCCAAAAAAGTATCACTTTAACTTTAGGTTACGCGATGTCGTACACCGACTGATCAAGAAGAATACAAGAGGCACAAACGCATGAAATTCAAAACCCCTAGGGGAGAAAATTAAGATCTCTCGTCATATGAACACGCGTTCTGAATTCCATCCGTAAGTTGGTACATTATTCCAATCACGTAATGTGTACGGTAGCACGTAACACAACTCATATGACATTAACATGAACAGAACTATTTTTGTGCAGTTTCTCTCTTTCTCACCCATAAAACAGTATCATTGGGATATTGGAAAAGATGAACATTTACACTTGCAGTCTTTCTCAGAGACGAATTACTTCCTCAAAACACTATAAAACACAATAAATTATAATATTAGAAGCCCCTGTTCAATTAACATATATTACAAGCCGTGATCCTTGAATACACCTGACAACGATTTCTCTCATACAGAACTCTTCATTACCAACCACTTCAGAAGGAAGCCTGAACTGACCAGTTTTTATCAAAGTAAATTTACTGACAACAATGTTGTTTATTCCCGTCTTAATGATATTTGTCTACGAAGGAATACTAATGCTTGATAAAAGAACTTTTGCTGGTGCGTAGTTTCATTAGAACATATGTTTCATAACATTGTAACATACTAAGCGTTTTTGTTGCAAGTTCTACCTCGCGCAAGAAAAGAGTCGTTTATGCTACGCTTTGCCTTTGACCATTACACAGAATGTCTGAAGGCTCCCAATAATCGCTACAGGGACTACATAATTTATGTGTACTATTTTACTCGTTAAACAACAAGTTCTATAAACTTAGGGTATATAATTTTTAAATTAAATTTAAGTTTTATTTTTATCAGACTGTTCTTATTACGTACTTTTTCGGAAACTTTTCTACAGGATGGTAGGGGCTTCCGAAAAATGCTTCACATTTTTCGGAAGGGGAGACCGGGGCTGGCTAGCACTCGCGTTTGTTCATTGGTCCAGTGATCTCAACATTATAGTTGAATGCACAACTGCAATTCTTTCAAGTGCTGAAAATCGTGACGATCGTTTTTCGTTGGGTTGGCTGCGGTGAAAGTCTACCTACAAACTTTCTTACGAGTTAAATGTATCTGTGTGTTGTTACCTAGCATTCGGTTGTAAAAGAACGCCAACAAACTTAACTAGATGAGAGCGTTGCTAGGTATGATATTTGGTAGCCATTACTCAATATTTGTTTAGATTTCTGACGACTATTATTTGCTATATGTCGATCTAACGAAATTATTAAAAATACTCAAACCAAGAACACTCCCCCACGTGAATGTTAAAAAAGCCCCCAAGAAATAAAAAGACTGGAAAGTAAACTGCAATTTCAAAGAATTAAATATTGGTTACTTTCAACTTTTCATTAAGTTTTAGTAAACATAAAAGAGAATAAATGTTTAAAATTGGAATGAGACACTAATTCCTGTTATTTGGTTCTGAGATAACTAGGACAGAATAGACGTTCACCATCATGGTGGACCGTCGCGATTTTTGAGTACAGAGTGTTGTCTTTAGTCTACACTAGAGGTAGGTCAGTTACTGCATCGGGCATTATCACCCATAACCGCTAAGTTTTGTGTATCATATCCTTTAAAATCTAACGAACTTCCCACAGAACACTCACCATGATCAGTAACAACCATGGTGGAACTGTGATTCCAAATGTATTTTAGCGCACGGAGAGTAGTATTTTGATAGTTCATTGATTTTCTCCTGTAATATTGGTAAGGGAAAAAATTCCTTCTGTTTTTCGGCTGAAATCAATAATCAATCTTCGAATACCAATTTTTTTACTTTTGAGTTCTACTGTCAACTCTGACCACCCTTAATCAAAACTGCCGTTCGAGGCAGAATGGCATTGTGTCAACCAGCCCCATCCAGTCTGCCAACCATCTCCACAAAGTAAAATTAATTTTTCTGATTTCCTTTTATTCACATTTATGGTAAAAGCATTGCCCTGGCAACGGCTAGGAACATTTTCGTAGTTTTCTCAATATTCTTTCAGTACTAATTTGTTTATGAAACTCAGTAGGCAATTAGTACTATACCTCTTTCTAAATATATCTCTTGCTTTAAAACGGCCAATTTTTAATTTGTTCTATTTATTATTAATGTATTTCCAAAGGGTAACCTAACCACAGGTGGGATTTGTAAGCACATCTTGTCTTGATGACTTGATGACTCCAAGTTTGACAGTCGAACATTTACAAATAAAAAAAATACCATACGGTAGCGAAATAAATGTAGTATCCATTGACATTCAGCATCTTGTCAAAACTAAATTATAATTTCGTAAAACAAAAGCTTCCAACAGGTGCCAACCAGTCACTAATGATTGAAAATGGGCATACATGCACTGAAGATCCTCGAAACGAATTCAAAAATGCATGTAATCGCAATATCTCCGAAAGAGAGAAGATAATAATTATCAGGTGATAGTGTCTAAATTTAAATATTTAGATATTTATTTAGTCGAAAACAGTAAAAAACTGAATGTGACGTATGGGGAAGAAAATCATCTGCGCACGCTTTCTTAAGTTTCAGAATCCCTTCCCAACAATTTAACTATTAATAGTTGAAAGATAAAAATAGTAATAATAATAATAATAATAATAATAATAATAATAATAATAATAATAATACATTTAAAAAGCGAGATATTAACATTTCAAAAACTAGATATTTTCGTTTCCAAGTTATAGAAAACTTATTTGCAACGGTAAACGAACTGTAGATTTGATTTTTCTGTATTGTTAACAAAATAGAAACTCACTCTAAGCTCTACTACCACTACAAGCAAAAGGAAAGCTCAACAAAACGGGCGCGTAGTGAATCTACATTCCTTCTGCGTTTTAATTATCCAAGCTCAGTAACCCTTCACCCGCCTTCACAAGTCCCGGTTCTTTCAATGCCACAAATCATCTTCCCTTCAATCGGTCTCTTCTACATCGCCATCTCTGAATTTATACACCGCTCACTTGAGGAGTTCCTGGCCTGGAAGCAACGGGGTCGGATGAAACGTCTAGGAGGAGGGGGCGGCAGATCTAGATTGAGGGTTTCATTGACTGATTTTTTCGTGTTTCCGGGCGCGTCAACTGCTTTGGTCAATAGTCCCGTTAGTGTAGTGCATGTTTTCTCTCTCGGGAGATGGCGGTGATCCTCTCCCGCTGGATGGCGAGATCCGGCGCCGACCTACCGTCGGCTAGTGGGGTTTCCCCCTAACGAAGACTCTCCCACCAGCGGGGCACCGCCCCAACCGGGACAAGCTCTAAGCCCCCGACCGATCTCCCGGAATATGTGGTAGTGTAGTGCATGTTAGTGTAAGTGTATGTGTAAGGGGAGAGGATAGGACAAGGAAGAGGAAGGAAAGATCGCGCGCGGTCCGTGGCCCGTTTGGTAGGGTATTGCTCCGGCATTCGCCTGGTGTTGATCGGAGAAACCACGGAAAACTACCGATCAGAGCAGCCGGCCTCCAGACTTCGACTCCAGACAGCGTAATTCTCCTCCAGACAGCGACTGAATTCGACCTAGCTGAAAAGCTAGTGTCGAGAATCCTGCCGCCATGGGGAGTGGGAACCTAGGACCTCCCGGTCAGAGGCGCTGCAGTGACATCAGTTGATGCACTGAGCTACCGCTCCCGGTATAGATTGAGGGATATAGTTTGGAGACCCCTACACGATCTGTTACATTCGATTACCGGTGGGGGGCAAGGAAGAGCAGGCCGCGACGGGGAAGAGGGGATATAAGAAAATTACTTTTAAGCCACAAAATTGATACAATTCATTCCTTTCTCAGGCCAAACTACGACTGTGTGATAAAAAAAAAAACTGGCCAACGGCGGATTCAGGTATACTCTGAGCGAATTGCGCGCCGGAAACCGAGATCTGAATTAGTCGTTCATTATCATCGTGTTCTAATTACAGTATGCACGTTTCGACATCTGAAAAGGTCTTACGATTATAAACTAACGGTGCTACAAAATGTCACAGAGTATTCGTGTTAGTTATTTCCCTTTTGTGTCGGGGTTTCCTTTCCAGTTTTGCCCCATCCAGACATCATTTATCGGGACCTGTGGAACTACCAGGGCAGAATCAATTCCAATGAAGAGCCCTTTCGTGTTCCTTGATCATCATACCACGGTAGACCGTAAGACCTTTTCGGATCTGTACCATAGTTCTTGGTGTAGGGAACCAGGTCCTCAACTAAGCAAGCAGAGTTATCACACACATCTCTCACAGTTACCGATCAGGGAGAGGGATTTTATGAAAGGATCAGGGTACAGAGGTGAAACACTTGGGTTGGAAATACCACCCACGCCACAAACGAAAATAAATTCACAGACTTACTGCCTATGTACTAGGACACATCTGCCCTACCTGCCCATTTTGTAAAATAACAAAACAGATCTATCCCTGTGATCATTATAATACAAGCTCTGTGCTTATAATTTTTCCGTTACCGTGGGCAAATCTCTCTCCACCAATCTGATTGAAACACTGCAAACTATATGTATTAATTAGTACATTCTAAAATCCGTTCATTAGTGAAAATGGAACTTTTGTTGCATACATGGCCAATAATGTGCTCTGAGAATCTTATACATTATTTATGTTAAAGATATTGTTTTTCAAAAAACACGTACATTTTTCACATTTCTCAATTTTTGGACCCACAATATTTAACTGATACGGGACGTTCCGAATATCACAGAACAGCAAACCTCTTTTCATTTTGAAAGAAAAATTTGGAGCCGTTTTTGAGAAGAGTTTGAAAATGACGTAGGGTTTCATTTAAGGTATCCCCAAATATCAAGATTCGTTTCTGATTCGCGGAGCTTCGAGTTCGGCGAGATCGTTCAGGAATATTAATTTTGGGGGAATTTCTAGATGCGGTTTCGGCATTGATGTTTGTCACGGACGGACATATGGACGTTACATAAAAATATACATACGTTTTGAAAAAAAAAATGTTCTCTCTATCTGTATCTCAAAACATGTGTTTTCGTCAAAATCACCGCATAACTTTCTCTACACTATGTACGACAAAGTGAAATGGAATCACGGCCTAAAATAAATCAATTTAATTAAACTTTGACAGTTAAAACGTTCATAGCTAAATTAAGCGATTAGTGAAATGAGTAGTATTACAATTTCATTATTAAAGCAGAGAAAATGTACGCTGAATGGCGAGTTCCGAGGAATCAAGGATTTCAACTACTGCAAAGAGAGTTAAATGGAAGAAAAACATAAGAGAATATTTTTTGACGTAGCACCAAGCACCAGCAGGAAATGCGGCGGTGTCTGACAGCAATTACGAACACGCCGACAGTTTAGATTTGTAGGGTTTCTGAAATTCGAGAGGATTCGAAAAACGTTTTGGCTTTCAACGGAAATTCCAGAAAAGCGTGAATAATCGTCAAATTTATAAAGACATTATTTCAGAAATCTGTTTTAAGTACACAAAACATGCAGGTTGATATCCAGACGATTTAACGGCGAAAGAATCAGTTGATTTAAAAGAAGTAACTTCACTCAAAAGAGCAAATTATTGGTGGGACAAAAACACATACTTCCTCGGCTTATTTCTAACTTTTGCAATTTTTGAAAATTCAAAGTTCAAAAAAATGAGAGCCGCTTTTATAAGCGTCCTTTGCTCTATCCGAGGGGGGAGGGAATAAAAGAAAAAAATTGGAGCAGTTTATGAGAATTTTTTTAATAAATTATATTAACTTCCAGCAGAAATTATGTGAAAACTACTCGTTTAAAAAATGTTTAAATTTGTTTTCAAGAACATTTTTGAAAAGATCTAATTTTTTAGAGCAGATTTTATTTAAAAAATAAACAATCAGTGATACTGTACATTGGAATATGAGTTTCTGCAAAATTTTGAGGTACAGAATTAGCGGAAAACGACACCAGCAACAATTTTTTTACCGTCCTTTGTTACATCAGAGGTAATCATTGAAAGCCATTTTGAGGAAAAATTTTTGTTTGAAAATTCCCTATATTTCAAGCAAAATTACGCGAAAACTACTTATATTTTCGGGAATTGTTCATAACTTTATTTCAAGTTTGTCTTTCTAGAATGGACTTCATTAATACAAAAAATCGCATCTCCCTGGTGCATTTCATGACTAATATACGAGACGTCAACAAAGTCATTGTGGAGGAACATTCTTCAGAACAGCTGGTGTGAGGTCAAGGTCGGTAGTTTGTATTATTTGCTCGACACCTCTCAGCTTTCCTACTCCGTTTCCATTACAAACACTTTTCAGGTTGTCTCCAAATCCAATCTCAGACTTCTCAACGAACGGGGCTCTCCCCTTCAGCAATCAAAATTAATTTCGTTTCGGTGAAAATTTTAACCCAAAATACGTGTGATCATTTAAAGAAGTTTCTAGTGGAAAGAAGGTAACAGCACTTCTTCAAACTGATAGAGTGGATCGATATCACATACGTTATTCATGCTTGCCAATAGTACAATGGATATGCCAAAGGGGAAGGCACAGAGAAAAGCACTATGAACCAAAAACTATAACAAATAGACATTATTAGAAAGTAAGAACAAGACAGGTCACTGAATATAAGAAAAATACCGGATACAATGTCCACAATAAAATCATAATGCTGTTGGCTTGAACGAAAGAGAGTGGACTGTGTCAGGCAGTGAGGAAAACAACGAGGCGGGAGACTTCGTGTGCGCGCATAAAGACTTACGCTCAGATGGGTACATAAACCAGCGAAAGAGATATTGTCCACGAGATAGAAATTCCATAAAAGATTAATTACACGACCTTGGCAGTGACTTTCAAAAAAACGACATAAAACCAATCTTATACTGCCTTTTCACAATGAAGTACTGCCATGCAAGGACAGGCTTGACGGAATAAACACAGAGGGGGAGATAGGAGCTGTGCGAAGTTACGACCGGTCGAGCGCATTACTATGCACAAAGGCCGGGTAATTGCAAGGCGAACACAGTCGGATTCCAGTCGTGCGTAAACCCAGCGCTCAATCCACGCACACGAGCAATGATGTCAATCACTGCCACAATAACACCCGACATATCGCAGGAATCATTGGAAAGGTCGTAACGCATGGGAACCAACGCTGTGAATTAACAAGTAACAGGAATTACGCCCATGGCCTAAACGAACCTCAACCAGGTGGACAAAAAGTCCATTAAAGCATGCCGTCGTCCATCAATATGAACCTTGCAATATAGCAGATTGTTCTAAACGTCTATAAATTATGTTTTATCGAAATTATGTGCCAGTAAAAACTGACATTAGCAAACGTACTTTATCAAACTGTTTTAAGTCATTCTTATTCAATAGCAAGAAATGGTAATATAAGTGGAACTCAGGAAGTCGAAAGCTGAAGTCAAGAAACAATTGAGGCACTTGTAATCATCCACGAGTACATGTAACTTGTAATCATCAATGTAACTCGCACGAATTTTAAAGCATACACAATCATTTTCTGTTTTCAGTGCCTTGAGCAAAGCAACACGTGGGAGTGGCGTAGCCACATATATAACATCATTCCAAGCGAACCGTTTGCCTCAAGGTAACGTCTCAGAGAACTAAACAGTTTAAAGTTACTGAAAGGTCTGTCTTCTCAACAGTTACGCGTATTTTCTTTTCAATTAAACAATCACTATTGTTCACTGTTTCACGAATATAACTATTACTGAGAGCAAACAGTGTCAATGAAAATTCAATTGTCAATCACTGCCTTCAAGGAGACAATGATATATTTGACCAATTTTCATGGAACAAGAGCTGTTTTTATTATCAATTTTTATAATCTTCCCATTTTAAAATACCAATTCGAATTTGCAGAGAAGAAACTAAATATGTGATTCAAATTGCATTTCAGCAAGTAGGAGCTAGATGAGGCTTCATGAAAACACTTGTTTTGGGAATGAGAAGTTAGATCTAATTGAATACCTACGAGCAAAAACTATAAATAGCAGTTTGAAAACTATAAATAGCAGTTTGAAAGAAATGTAGTTGGAGAAACTCGCTACAAAGAGAATGTCTGTAACGTGACTAGGTTCTCTTCTTTACTGCTTTTTATTTCTGGTTGAGTGGGAAAATATAAATAGGGAGCGGATTTCTATGATTTTGCATATTATGATTCGTTGCTTCAGATCATAGCCAAGTGAAATTTCTTGATATGTGGTTAGAATTAGATGCTATGTAGATTAATATGTTAGTGCATATTTGTGCATATTTGGCCTATGTTTTCTGTTGGTGCACATTTGTGTAATTAAACGAGAATATTTTGCATATTTCGTTAAAAAAGGAGACTTACATTAGCTCTGAAACTTTTCAAGTTTTCAAACAATCTATTTATTTGTGAGCGTTCATTGATTGGAAAGAGCTTGTCACAGTTTGCATTTTTTCTTTTCTATAGATGATAAAATAATTGTACAATTGTAGGTGTTTCTTGATATATATTTTTTAAACTAAACAGAAAAATGAAAGAAAACATTCAATGCACTAAAGTGTTTATTTACTTAAATCATTTCTCCCAAAAATTGAATTGGGTTACACCATTATTTTTACACAAAAATATATCTTTTCATTCCAAGCATGCTTCTCCTGAATTTTATCAAGAAAGATTTATACAGAAAATGAAACATTGTTAATTTTCATTGCGTACTAAAGTGCATATTTCAGAATTTTAGATCATAAATGCATATTTTGGGAAGCATATTTCAAGATTTTTTTAGGTCATAAAAATTCTCTCCCTAATTATAAGTATTTGCAGTTATTAACCACCCTGAACAAGTTGCTTTCTGCATGTTATAACCTTTTTTGCGGGAAGTATTCAATAGCAAACTGTTGAATTCGCTATGAAATGATGCTATACAAGAAACTACCAACATTCTGTCATTTCCAATTGACGCGAGTATAATTGTTTTACTTTTTCACTACTGCTAACGCAGTATGGAAAAAGTGCGAATGCTGCACGGAAACCGGCGAATTTTAGATAGAAAAACTCTGCCTGCCAGGTCCTGGTAACGAAAAAGTGGATAAATCTTGTCCCTAAGTACAAGCCAGTACATATTGTTTTGATTATTTTTGTTGCTGGATAGTGCGAAGCACGTTTAAGAGAATGGTGCAGGTCTTATTTCCATTGAAATCACTAATTTTTCGAAAATTTCTTTTTTTTTTTTCGGCGTCTCCCTAAAACTAAAATTAAAAATATTGAAGAGTTTTCTCCTTAATAAAATCTATTCTTTGAAGACAAATATCGAAATAAAGTCACGTACAAATTTTGGAAAATTTGATTAATTCTGCCTAATTTTACGTGAAATATACTCAAGTTTTTTCTCAAAAAGTGGCACCAAATTCTTTTAATTACATTTTGACTTCGGATAGCGTAAAGGATGCTTCAAAGGAGGGAAAAGAGATCTGTAGTATTCTCTTAGGAGAATAGTGCAGATCTCTGTTTTGTTGAAATCCTTGATTTTTTGAAAATTAAAAGATTCAAATTTTCCTACAACTACATGATAATTTCTTTGCTTAATGAAATTTGTTCGTCAAAAAGAGATCTTCAAATACGAGCATGCTCAATTTTTCCAAAATGAATACATTAGGCGTCAAACATACGCAATTTGTAAATTTTAAACAATTTTTCTCAGAAACGGCTCCAAAATGTTTTTCTTTAATTTTTTCACGTATGAGAACTTGACATGTGCAACATTTTCTTGTGATATTTCATCGAATCACTTTTTGAGGAATTCACGAGTTAGCGATTCGTGACTTGAACATTGAGGAATGGTGAATAATAAATTGAAAAGAAAACCATGGAAATTATTCCACATTGAAAAAATTAAGTGCTACAAAAGCTGCAAAACAGTGCAGTAATCAGCTAGAAGTATTAGTTTTCAAACATTTCCAATAAGTAGAATATTGTCAGATATAACACTGAACTTGATACTGAACGGTGTGTGTGTGTGTTTGTGTGTGTGTGTGTGTGTGTGTGTGTGTGTGTGTGTGTGTGTGTGTGTGTGAGAGAGAGAGAGAGAGAGAGGGAGAGGGGGGGGAGAGAGACAGAGAGAATGTTTTCCACAGTAACCACTGAACAGATTGCGCGTTGCTCTCAACTTTCGAGAAATCGCGGTAAAACAGGAGGATTAGTGATACCCGAAATGTTACCCGAAAATTAGGTTACACACCGAAATCTTGCTAGAAATCAAGCAAGAGGCAATGCAAGTAGGCGGTACTGTTGACGGCGTTGCCGGACGTCGTAGGGCAGGGGGCGGGGTGGGGGGGCACGGTGCAACTGGGCCAAGGGGGTAATCGGGACGGGGGATCGTGCGATGCGGGCAGGCAGGTCGAGAGGGAGGGCGTTGTAATCAGGTCGGGATAGATGCTTAGTGGTAAGTAAATACCTGATCAAACCACGCAACTAGCTAGTCTGTACTAAACGCTAAGTGGGAACGCATGTCGCATGTCTATGTAATTATACGTCTAGGGACGATGCCAAAGATGTTTTTGCAGAAAACATTTGTTGCGGCGAAGTAAAGCAAATCAACGTGAATCCTAACTTCTAACTCTGAAATGTAACTTCATTATCTGTGCACGTCTTCTAGAATTCAATGGGAAATATAGTTAGTCAAATTATCGTTTCCATGTTGTCACGGCAGGAAGCAGTATTCCTTGACGAAGGACATGATGGATAAGAGCCCAAATTTTATGGCTGATTTATCCTTGAAAATAGATTTTATTACATTGGAGCGTTTCTTTTTCTTTCGTTTCTCTATTCAAAATTCAAGTAGTATATGGCTTAGAGTAGGGATCACAGAATTTGGAAATGTGCACAGAATTTACATCTCTCATAGCACGTCATACACAGTTTTTAACTGTTTTTGACGTAAAATAAATAAAAATAAATAAATAAATCCAGAACAATAGCTCTCAGTAGTTTATTCGATTTATCTATATAATTATTACATATTTTCTCGCGTTTTAATACGTTGAGATCGCTTTTCCTTGTCCGTTTTGTGACTTGGATGTTTCGCAGATTCTGCTATTCAATGTCGACAGTATTCTACTTAACTGCAGAACAAAAAGGACCGACTCACACCACTGCGAATTGCGCGAACTTTTGAGTTATCATGATGTACCAATAAGGAAATACGCCGAATCTCCAAATGAACGCTCAAATCACTACAAATCGGCGCCATCTTTTTGAAGCTACAGTCGAATCAGATAAGGCCCTCAGTCTTCAATGCGTCTCAGCCGCAACCTTCTGCTACGCCTCCCGCCCTCGTTTTCCCGATTATTCCCGGAGAGCGAGATGGGACGTGGGCGTGGAACGGGCTGCCGAATCCCAGCGCGGCGAGGGCGGAGGGGAAAGAGGATAAGGAGGAAGGAGGCGGGAGCGGCAGCGCAGCGGTGACAGGAACCTCACGAGGCGAGATAAGCGGCCAGGGCATCGATGGCGCCCCTGGCGGCGACTGCGCGCACTGCGGGTTCCGCGCTCTCGCTCCCGCACCGTTCGAAAGGTCAGAGGTTAATTAGGCCTTCGCGGACAAAACATGGCCCTCCCAGCGAGTCGCCTGGCCCAGCCCCCTCCCCCCCTCTCTTCTCGCGTCGAAGACGGCTGAGATTTGAATTGAGATGGTTTGCTTCCGCTTGTTACGACCCAAGCGTCGACAATACCCGTCATTATAATCGTTTTCCATTTTGAAGCACCCGTTTGTTTATCGAACCTTACGTACGTAAACTACAAGATCCTAATTATGTCGTAGTTATTTCAGGTTAGAAAATATATATAAAACTGTCGAATTCGTCTGTGATGTCAATTAACCATCTAAGTACATTATTTGACTCTTGATTTTACTGTTATTATATCATTCTTGATAAATATTCGCGCGAGAGGCATATCGCGTAGTGAAGTTAAAAAGAAAGGCAAATATTCCTTTCCATCGAAGAAAAACTGAAGAAAACAGAAATGGAGTAGAGACACGCGTTCGATATCTTCATGTTCAATGACCTAGTTTTCATCCTTCAACATGCAGACAAAAAGATTGCGGATTTCGAGTCGTTAGCGTTCATTTCATTGCTCCTCGTCACACTATTACGATTAAGATCCACACACGGCATACATTTCACCATGTTGAACTGATGATTGGGTTTAAAGTAGAGGAATCCGGTCGGTCAGTTTGGCAATTTTAAAGAATACACATGAGGGTTTCGTTCGTTTTCGCATTACGATACGAGGCACGACCCTCGCAGCACCTCCGGCGCCGGCTTATTCTGGAGAGCGCGTTAATTAGGGCGGGCGAGGAGCGTCGCGTCGCGTCGGCGGTGCAGCCCCGGCGGGCGGCGCGGCGCGGCGGGCCGCCCCCGCAGGCGCGCGTATCGACCAGTCCGCTCGCGCCCTCCGCCCACGGGTCGCGGCCCACGCAGCCCGCGCCAAGACGCCCCGCGGCGCCCGCGCCCACCGCCCACGCCCGCGCCCACGCCCGCTTCGATAACGCCGGTCCAATTCATCTCGCGACCATCTGTTCAAGAACATACTGTGTACTTGGTTAATACCACGGATTTCACAAATGGATATAGACCGAGTAGCTCGGTGCATCAACTGATATCACTGCAGCGCCTATGACCGGCAGGTCCTAGGTTCGAGTCCTGACAGCGGCTGGATATTCGACACTAGCTTTTCAGCTAGGTCGAATTCAGTCGCTGTCTGGAGGAGAATTCTAGAGGTCAGCTGCTCTGATCGGTAGTTTTCCGTGGTTTCTCCGATCAACACCAGGCGAATGCTGGAGCACTACCCTAACAAACGGGCCACGGACCGCACGCGATCTGTCCTTCCTCTTCCTTGTCCTATCATCTCCTCTTGCACACATACACTTACACTAACATGCACCACACTACCACATATTCCGGGAGACCGGTAGGGAGTTTATAGCTTGTCCCGGCTGGGGCGGTGCTCCGCTGGTGAGAGAGTCCTGGTTAGCGGGACACCCCACTAGCCGACGGTAGGTCGGTGCCGGATCTCGCCATCCAGCGAGGAAAAAATCACCGCCATCTCCCGAGAAAAAACATGCACTGCACTAACGGGACTAATGACCGAAGCAGTTGACGCGCCCGGAAACACGAAAAAATCAATCAATCAAACAAATGGATTTAGGGTGAGAGGTCGTAAGTGTTGGCCTAAGAGGGCTGCAGTGACGATTGCATTGTGTAGAACTGAGGGATGTGATTTTGGATCCTGATGAAGGCGTGGATGGTTTCACTTAGTCATTTGTGTTATAGTCTGGCTAATCATCACACCTCTTATTGTGTCATTCTAATCCTTATTCGCTAATATTCGTAATAGCCCGAGATCAGCAAGTTTTCACTTTTGAGCGCACACGTCCCATGCGACGCAAAAATAATATTAGATAACACGAAGAGTAGCAGAAATAAATTCTAATACATACGAACTACAATACTCATTGACCCATTCTAATTCCATACTTTTCAGTGGCAACCTTTTCACCTAACGGCCCTTTAATAATTCGTTTTCGTTACTCATTTCAATTTATTTCTGAGAAACGAAACAAATGTGCTGTCCTTTCGACTATAACGCATCACACACTACAGTCCCCCACTCCTACCCGACTGCAGGTTCTCATGAACGCCGCTCCAGGGACAGGACACCACGAGTAATTTAGATACAGGATAAGGCAATAAAAGGGTTTGTAAGCATGTTTGCGTCATATTCATGTAATAAAAACTTTGACATATTGCACATCTAGATCCAGTCGCTATTTCTCTTATCTGAGCATACAACACTCTTAAATACCACACCTTCGTTACATTGCACTCCTAAATGGATCCTTGACGTGTCTTCATACGCCTCTCTTGTGCCATTAGATTAACTCGAAGCTTCTACCGTAGACGGCTGGGCATTGTTCTACGTATGGTTCTGAAGACTTTCCTATGCAAATCAACACAGTTGACGGGTTGCAAAAAATCCCTCGCCCCAAACCTTGGATCGCATTAATAGAACAGGAAGTGAGCGTCTGATGCAAGAAATACCTAGTGGAGCTACAACAGCACATATGTTCTCGCATTATTTCTAAATTTGCTTCTTCTGCTCTTTTAATATTTCATGCTGAATATGTTCAATATCTTTCATTTGCTTTCATTTCTTCATCCTCTAAGTTAATGTGATCATAAGTATAAAATGCAAGGCCCACTAAAAAAGGCATTTTTTCAGAAGAAATTCGATGTCATCAAACGTAAGTCTTAAATGATAAAGATGTACATCAATTTCTCGAAATTTAAATTATTCTTAAATGAAATCAAAAAAAGATTGAACGTAATATGTAGATAAAGGAGTAAAATTGCACACGTAGTAAATACGAAAACTCACTCCTACCGTCGCTCGTTTCCTTGAATACACCACCTGTGAATTTATACCCATTCTTATCTATTGTTACTATGAAAACAGCCTTATTTTAATTTCTATGAAAATGGCCTCGATTTCACATAAAATAACGGGAAAACTACTCACATTTTTGAAAAATTGTTCATGATCGTACTTGAAGATCTGTTTATAAAGAACAGATTTCATTCAGGAAACAAATTCTATATTCAAAACTGTAGTTGTAGGAAGATGCCAAAAAAATCTTGAACTTTCACAATTTTCGAAAATTCAGGGTTTTCAACAAAAACGAAACCCGCACCGTTCTCTTACGCGTTTTGTGCGCTATCCGAGGACAAAGATCAATCAAACACATGGACCCATTTTTTAAAAATTTTGAAAATGTTGCTGAGGCTTCCAGTAAAGTACCCTCAAAAATGAAAATATCGTTTGAAACTCTCAAAACCTCGAGTTCATTCAGATCGATCGGGAAATATAATATTGGAGAAAATCCGCTCAACTGTTTGGGCGCACAGATGGACAGACAGAAGTTTTGCCGTCAATCAATTTTACGATATCAAGGACCCCTTAAAACATTGATTCTGACTACACAAAATGTGAAAGAAAGTATTGTACTATATATACAGGGAGTACAGAATTTACAATATAGAGAAACAAGATTCACCAGGGACCGGCAACAAGAGGTATTCAGTCAAACATTCCCTGTTTTCGGGCGCACGATTACAGCACGATTACAGTAACAGCAAATAAGTAAGCGACTGAGTGTCAGATCTAAAAGCAAACCCGTATAGAAACTATAGTTCAATTGCTATTATAACAATATTTATAGCCTGAAAGAGATTAATACGAGAAGGTGAAGACAGAAAAGGAAAGAGACAAATTCCTACAATTTCAATTGTCCGTGTAAATTTACATAGAAATTGGGCTTAATTCCAAACGAGTAATTGAATCAGATTGAAAGATTAACATCTACATTTTCAGGCCATATTTTGTTATCTTTAGTACCCAGAAGGTGTGAGAAGGCTCCTGCGAATGATACATCACAGAAGGGACATTAAAGAACGATCCAAAGATCAATCTAACTGCAACTGGCATTGATCGCATTACATTCCGAAACGACAAGTGACAGACCGGAACGACACAGCCTCCCAGCGAATTCGCTCCGGCAACCGGCGCAAGTCAACACCTTCCCGCGAGGCGACCCCAGCACCCGCCCACGCGCACTGCCTTCCAGCGAGGTCGGCGTGGAGCCTTGTGCGTGCGTCCCGCGCCGCACCGCCTGCTGCTGCTGCTGCTGCTCCGCCGACCGGATCTCCGGCGCGTTTCCGGTCGCATCACGGCAACGCCGCCGCCATCACGACCACTACCATCGGTGCCGCCGCTGCCACAGCCGCATTTACCGCCACTGCCACGGCGGCATCCCTCCCTCAACCGCTGCGGCAGCGTCGCCAGGAGCCTGTGCCCGCAGCTCACGGCACGGGGGTGGGAATTGAATTGAATGTGCCTTATTTTACGTGGCGAGACTCACGCCATGAGGCCTGCTCTTCCGCCTGACCACGCAAATTCCGCTACGCTCCTTTCACCAACCATGGGAGAAAGGAGATATTACTTGGGCGACGAAACAGGCGATTTGAATCTAGCTCAGAGGCTTCATTTAGACTTGAGGATCTTTTACATGCAGTAATAATCTACTAACATGGGATAGCCGGCTTTACTTCCCCTCCGAAGGGAGGCGTACGAAGGATTTTTTCGCCCTTAAAAATCCACGGCCTCGATCGCGTTCGATCCCGCAAACTTGGGTATAACAGCCCGATACGCCGCGATGCGCACGTTAGAAAACGGCACGGTTGCGCTGATCAAGGCGAGCAGTCCCTTAATTCATATGGCATTTTTGTACTTCTTTTGGTTTTTTATTGTTTTGCTTCTCGTTCTTTCTGTGGTTTCCTTGACCGCTCGTCCGCCGCCACTCCCGCCACCCCCCACCCCGCTTCATCAGAGGCTGCACGGGAAGCCCAATGCGGCGGCGGAGGTGGGAGAGGGGGACCTGCGGCCTTCGCAGTGGAATTACCCCTGGAGGGGCGTTGGCAGGGCGCCAGCGCTGATGCGTACGCGCCGCGCCGCGTCGCGTCGCGTCGATGGGGCGAAGCGACGGCGGGGGAGGCGAAGAAGAAGAAGAAGGGCCCGCCCGCCCGCTGCGTGACGCACGCGACGTTCCCGCGCAGTCCATGGCGTGCGACGGGAGCGCGGGCGGGCGAGCGGGCGGGCACGGGGCGGTGGTTCCGAATAACGGTGCCGCCCGCGGGCGACTGCCGCGTCGGCACGCGTCCGCAAGGTCGCCGGCGAAGGAGGCCGCGGCATCGGGCCCCGAACGCAGTCGTCGTAATGACCCACGCGACACCACGAGGGGAACGAGGAGTTGCGAAGAGCCGGCACCACTGGCGCATTCTTCGCAGATTTGTGGAGAGACGAATAAATAGATCAGGATATATGGCACAGTAATACGATGCAGTGCTGGTTTACTCGAAACGCATATCGACTGCTTGAACGATACAAATGTACAAATTCTTCGTTCGCCATGCAAGTGAAACGTACTGAAGCATACAATAATGACTTTCACCAGAAGTATGTCATTTAAAAGCAACATACTGGTTCCTATAGGCAATCTCAAAATATTGCTTCAGGCTTTTATTTTCTTCCAAGGGCTATTAGCTACACTTGACATATGAAGCCGATATCATGTCCGAGCAGTAATGAATACGAATGGGTCGCGTTGGATCTAACTCTTCAAGCAAATTTGGTTCAAAGAATTTAAAAACTGAAGCCGACAGTGCAGAAGAAATTCTTTAGTGTTAAAAACTATGTGAAGTCCAGAGAAACGAAACTGAAATATCTCCCCTTTGCGTGTATTTATCGGTCTCGAAATTATGAGTAATTTTGAAAATATAGTGTAGTTGGTAAAATCGCAGAAACTGGAACCTACATTGTCCCTTAGAAAAAAATGACACAATCTTTAGACAAATATTCAAAAGGTACAACGTTAATGTCAACAGAACAAATGGAGTACATTGTCAGTAACTGTACACAGGCAAATGGCAATCAATCAGATGTCCGAGTTCCCGACTGTGCATTGTGTTCAAGGAAGGATGGAAAATTCAGAGCTCATCCAGGGATGATGCTTCAAACATTCACTGCCTCTTCTGGGAATCCCCATTCGCCATCCGCCCCAACACACACACATACACACACACACATGTACGCGCGCGCGCGCCAATGACGCATCGGGGCTCAGCCACGAATTTATCTTCTTCCCCTCTTTCGCATATTCCAGCCTCCACCTCACGTCGTCATTACATCTTCGGCACCTTTCTCCTCGCCGGTACAGCCTCCCCACCGCCTGCATCACTTTGAGTTATCGCTACCCCCCCCCTCTCTCTCTCTCTCTTTCTCTCTCTCTCCGCCCACCACATACCGCCACCCACTCCCCGCCCCCTGCCGGCGGCGGCGCCCCGCGCACGTGAGCGAGTAAACACGGCGATCGATGGGAGCGCGCCGAATAAAACGGCGACGAGCGAGCGGGTGGGCGGGAGGGGAGGGTGGGGGGCGGGGGTAGGACGAGCAGCGAGAGTGCGCTCGCAATGGCGGTCGAGGGCGCGGGATCAATAACGCGATCCGCACCACTGCCCGGAGTCTCCCGCCCCACCCCGCCCCGCCCCGCCCCGCCGCCCGCTCCGCCCTGCCGCCCGCTCCGCCCCGCCCCGCCACCCGCTCCGCCCCGTCCCACGGCGGCCCTCTCTGCACCGCCGCCGCCGCGGAAATTTCCGCGCCACACGACACCCCGGGTTCGAATCCCGCAGGAGGGCTCTTACGTCACGAACAGCTCTCCAAGCCCGGGGGCAGGAAATGGAACTAATCGATCTCCTAACTTGCTCTGATGGCAAGTTTTGGATTTATCTTCAGGGCCCATCAAGTTGACAACGTTAATACAAGCAAATTAACTGCTTTCAGAAAAGTTTCGTTAAAATACGTTTAACCTTCTAACCGAACAATTGAAGGGCACGTAAAGTGATCAAAATAGCCTACAACAAGGCAATCTCGAAGACGTTAGTGTAATGGCATGTAAGATATTATTTTAAAATACTACCATTACATTCAGAAAAATATAGCAGTAAAACATTTCATCTGTGTCTCAAACACCGTAACTGCAGGTTACATAATTACAATAAAATTATTATTGTTATTATTATTGATATTGCAAATTTCCAACGTTCGCAAAAATTGAAAGAGCACTATGCAGCCTCCAGCCACGCCGGATGTGTCCATGGCTCGTTAGCTCCATACGAACTTGGGGGAAAATACAGACCAACGAAACAGTTTCCAGTTTGACTGACAAATCCAAATATTTGAATGCGACATCTCCCTTTTTCTCGCCCTGCGCGCACTGATTGGACTCTCTTTCTCACCGCGTCACAGCTTACGACGCAGCTGACGTCATGCGCCGACGGAGAAAAGCTCCAGTATTCACGAGCCGATTTTTGCTGCTCCAAGCCGCCATTTTCTATATATTCGACAGCAGCATTTTTTGTTGCTGCCGGACACTAGTTATTATTATCAATTATGTTATCCTCGAATCCTACCCTTCAAAAGAAATTCTGTTCTTCACGAATATCCCATAAGCCCACGGCTTTTCACCCTCGCAGCAGCTATTCTTGTAGCTCCACTAGAACTGAACTAGTGGTGCCACAACAATACATACAGTATTTTCTCTCACTATTTGTAAGTCTTGCAATTTTCCAAAATTCAGAGATTTCAATGAAAATGAGACCTACGCCATGATCTTAAGCGTTCTTTTTTCTATCCGAGAAGAAAAAATTAATTTCAAAATATGGAGTCACTTTGAAAAAATGTTGAAAATGTAAAGAATACTCGTAAAGTACCCCCTAAAACATCCGTTTCAAATTCGCAGGGGCTCGAATTAGGCCAGATCGATCACGGAATATCAATTTTGGACAAAATCGTTTGAATGGTTTAGGCGTTAGCGTTGGCCATAGACGGACGTTTTGCCCTCAACCAATTTTTCGGTATCAAGGACACACAAAACGTGGATCCTGACTACATAACGAGATGGAGGAAGTAATTTACTAGTTATACGAACAAGATTTATCTGGTTTTTCGATATCCGGGTCCCACAATGCGATTTTCTTCCTTTCTTGATATAGAAAGAATAAATGATATAGTCTGGCTTAGCGATTTTGTTTTCAAACTGCGACTACTTTGCTCTCCGCTCTCTTTAAAATTCTCTAAGAAATTTTAGAGTCCAAATTAATATTGAACAAACTACACAATCACACTATTCAGGCTGGAGCCCCTCAGTGGCGGCTTTCTCCCACTTTATTTAATACAGTTCTGACGTTAATTAGATCGTTGGTGATATACAATAGATACCTCCTTATATAAACGTAAATAAAAGATGTTGTCTGGTATCAATAACATGTACATTTTAACTTAAGATCTTTTCGATCGCGTAACGATCATCATCAGAGCTTTCTGAAAAAAATACAGGAATACATGAAATATGAAATTAAATGTATTGCAATTAAATAAATAATGTGTAATTTTTAATTTCATACTTCATGTATTCCTTTAATTTTTTCACATGGCTCTGATGATGATCGCTAAGCGATCGAAAATATCTTAAGTTTAAATATACATGTTATTGATACCACACATCATTTATTTACATTTACATTTCTGCAGCTCCAACTCTAAATAATTCTAAGAGAGCTTTTATTGCAGATGACACTGCAATTTTACTTCACATACAGACTTACTAATAGGTCAAGACAAATTACAAGTTGACTTTATATACTTCCTAACTGGAAAAAGCTATTCATTCTAATGAAGGTTAAGCGAAAATATTTTCACTAAAATGATTGAAACAAATCTACCCTTTAACTTTAAATAAAGCAATTCAATGGCTTCCCGTCTTCAACACCGGCCCAATATTTAAGACTTTTGACACAATGTTAATATGGGAAGATCATGTTTCAAAAGCAGCTAAACACACAATTAAAATTCTCAAATTACATCCCTTAATAAACAAAAAATCTGAAATTAACATAGGGCCTAGAATCAGCATTATCCATTTTATATCATTCGGTCGTCTCGTACATGTGCGTATCAAAAATTGGGAAGTATAGCTCCTACTAAGTTTAAAAAATTACAAGTTTCTCAAAATGAATTTCTCTGTAACACATTAAGAGGTCCTCGGTTCATTCGTAATGATCGAATTCACCAATAACTTTCCGTTTCCAGATTAAAAACTTGGGGAACTAAATTATCTTCAAATTTGTATACACATATATCTTCACAACCTGGAAATATGTTATTTTCTCTCGGAAGAACGACTTACCCACTTCAAGAATTTAAACCCGTTATGCCAGGGAATAATTACAGCTTCCATGAATTGCTATTAATTATTTGAAACTATATACAAAACATTGTAAGTGATATATATATATATATATATATATATATATATATATATATATATAAATAAAAGTAAATTAAAGGTAGAGTTCCCTCAATGAACCAAC
This sequence comes from Teleogryllus occipitalis, assembly GCA_011170035.1. Lineage (NCBI taxonomy): Eukaryota > Metazoa > Arthropoda > Insecta > Orthoptera > Gryllidae > Teleogryllus > Teleogryllus occipitalis. Next base: position 87,492 of record BLKR01001382.1, read on the forward strand.
TCTTGTAATAATCTTATATATTTGTAAAATTCAAAAGTATTATTTCCATATGTAATTATACGTAGAAAATAAATTATGTGTAAAGGCAAAAATCTTGAAAAACTGAATAAGCCGAAAATGACTTAATAAATTTTTGAAGAAAAAATTTATTCTGTCAAAAACTTTTTGATGTAGCATTACAATAGTTTTACTCTATTGCGATACCACGTAGTAGAGCGAGAAAATGAAGTTGAAAAATCAAAAAAGAGATCAGGCCAAAATTCTTCGAAACATGGGCATAGATAATCGGCAGAACCAAATGTTGAGAAACGACACGTGTATACAAAATTAACAATATTCGCTATTCATCGCGCGTGCAAAAACGAAGCAAACCATGATCCAACAGACACTTGCATGATGATGAGTAGTAAAATTTGAATTCGATGACGAGTTCAAAATTTGAATTGATCAATGATTGCTTATTGACAGGTGGAACAACGAACAAAGGTCTTTAAATTATCCTACAAAAATACAAGGAGGTTTCAAGTATTTTACAAAATACAAGTTTGGCAGCCTTTCCAGTTCCTCGCGAGGAATCGTGCCCCTCCCCGACAGAAGGAGGATATCGCATCGCCATGGCGGCTACTGAGTTAAGCCAAAGCCTGCTAGTAAACATATTGGGGGTGGGGCTAGAGTTAAGCAACGCCCTCACTTATTTTTTCTTGCACATATGTCAGACTTCTTTCTTCTACATTCTCAAAGTCTGGCGTCTTCCTTTAGTAAAGTTTTTGAAAGCATTATCCATGACTCCAGATTCGTAAAACCCAGTCTTCACGTAATAGCACTTAATAACAAGATATTTACATCCAAAAACACAAATCCTAATAAAGTAAAGTAGATCAGAGATTATGAAAACAAATTTAATAATGTGAAATTACAAGTTAGTAAAATATAAAGATTAGCTTTTGTATTTAGTTATTTAATGAATGAATTCAACAGTCTAATATATTTTGACCTAATAATTACTGATTGCACTTAAAAACAAAAATGAAGGAGAAGTTCAAATCACCTACATTTTGAAACTGTACGAGTATGTGCATTCATAAAATAAAGCGATAAAAAAGAGACCACTTAAATAGCAATATACCTACACTAAAACAATTAATACTAATCAATACTTCAAATACATCACGTTACGGATTGAACTATCATTTAAATTTTTAAAAAAAACGGATTTTTAATTTTTTTAACATGACTTTTATAAACCTGAATTGAAATACCGCACAAACACTGCATGACATGTGGTTTAAAATACTCTTTAATTTTCTTGCATCATTCCTGGAAATTGAAGTATAGAAAAACTTGGACCATACGTATTGGAAACCTGCTGTCGTTTTCTTTCGTTTTCCACACTATTCGGATTATGTTTGTTCTGCGAAATATTTTGCCGCGCAAGTTTAGACACACACACAAAAGAGTGCAGAATTTCTAATGGAATTGACCAACAAAACTATGATTTCCTGCAATGCATTTACGACTGAAATCAAACCGCTTCTTCCTGAACGTTTCAAAAACCCTGTAAGAGATTATTTTCAATCCATTGCGATCCTTCGTAAAATTTAAAATTGAAACCTAGTTCCTTCATTCTGGTGTAGACAAATAACTCTAAGAAGGGACTGCTTCGACAGGTCGGGAAACAAATGAACGTCCCGCAGGGCGAAGGAAGACATTGCAAGAAACGGTGATGAAGCCATTTACAAACGAGCGAACAGTAACCGAACGCACTGACAAAGCGAGTGCCTGGGCGTAACCTGCAGTTAAGTTGCCAGCAACGGCCAAGCAGTAGCCGTCAAAGCGGTCCCTTCTTATAGTGATCTCCGTGCAGTGAATTCCCTTCCGTGTGCTCAACACCGCCCACTGCCACTCCCCCCCCCCCCAGGCCAGAGCGCCAGCAGCGTCGGACGCAGCCTCGCAGGCCGAGCGCGCGCGCGCCCGCGGCAGACGCGTCGCAAGGTGCGCCTTATCGCGCGGCCGCGCTTCAACGGCCGATCCGCCTCCCCCGCCGGGGGGAAAGGCACTTTCATTAGCTATTGTTCCACAGGCGCGTTGCGGCGAACGTCGTAAACCGGCGTGCAGCGGACGACTGCGGGTGGGGCGGGGTGGGGTGGGGTGGGGGAAGCGGGAGGACTTCCCGGCAGCCGACGGGCGGGGGAGGCGACGCGCAGGTAGTATGCGCGGGGGCGGTGGAGGACTGCACACGGGTCAGGTCCCACCGTCACAGACATTCGGATTTTCAATATTCATATCGACTTCGGCTCTCTAACATGTATTAAGTATGTTAAACGCATACAAAATTCACGATTCTGCCAAACAAGTGTCAAATGTAATGGCTCACAAGAGGATCATCAGATCTCTCTGCAACAGTCTTAAAACAAATCCACCTAGACGATGCCAGCGAAGATGGATTACTTACAACATACGTGGGCACCGCAGCATCTCTCAACGGGAGTTCTTAGGGTTGAAGTCCGACGGTGCTGGATTTTAGATATTGGCTGTAGCTATGTTAAATTAAGCCCTGTCTGGAGAAGAATTCTAGCGGCCGGCTGCTCTAATCGACAGTTTTCACGGTTTCTCCCCTAGCAGACGCATGCTGCAGCACTACTCTAGTAAACGGGCAGCGGACCGCGCGTAATCTTCCCTTCCACCTCCTTGACCCCTCCTCGCTCCTTACGCCCAACTTACACACACCCCACATGCCAGGAGCTTTGACGGGAACTCTCCTTATGGTACCTCCTCAAGGCGCACTTTTTCGTTATAGAACAGTCGCTAATATTATATTTTCAGTGACAACGTACGAGTATGTACATCAACTATGCTACAAATGTATGCACACGTACATACATATCCCAGTGAGGAAGTAACTGATATGAAACAATATACTAGGCGTCCGTTAAAATGTTAAAACTATTTATTCAACATTCTCTAAGTAACACCATACTGGCACAAATCCGTGAATCTGTTCTGAAAGTCTTCAAAGAATTAATATTATAACTCGAATTATCAAATTCCCACTACTTATCACCTAAAGCTACCTTTACCCGTCATGTATTCTAACTTTGGAACTAAAGAATGAAAATTATTGACTTCCAAGCGTAATCATCGTTTTCAGTTACAATACAGTGTTCAAAAATTCTAGTGCAACAGTTAATTCAGAATAGAGACACAGCTTAGCCTTCAATTAATATCCCAGCTCCTCTGTTAGTTACTTAGCAAAGATTTCGGCAGTCGGTAGATCTTTCAAGATCTACAGACACAGTAGTGCAATAGCGTTATACATGTGATACAATAAGTTTGCCGTCGGAAATTTTCGTTTCTGATTAAAGTGCGTTTCTTACTTATTTCTGAGTACGCCTTTCAAACGCTATGAGCCACTCCGAGACCCTAGCAGCACTGTTTAGTGGTAGTAGAGTGAGGTATCGAAAATCTCGACTAGTTAATTAGTTATTTAGTCAATGCAAACATGCTTTTTACACGATCGAAGCCTATTTTCAGGAAACGAATTACTGTTTTACTCAAATAAAATGGAGCTCAGAACTAAAAAAAAATTTAAACCTAATATAAGAAAGACTAATGTACCTATGGGGGGGGGGACGGTAAGAACTGGAGGTGCTACAAAATGGCGCAGACTCTTGTACCAAATTGTTCCCTTTTCTGCGAGACCCTCGTGCTTCCCAAACCTAGCTGAAAAGCTAGTGTCGAAAATCCTGCCGCCGTCAGAACTCGAACCTAGGACCTCCCGGTCAGAGGCGCTGCAGTGACATCAGTTGATGCACTGAGCTACCGCTCCCGGTCCTCTCGATGCTTGTACCACTGTAGTTGGTATAGGAACCTACTATGTCAAATACAAACGCAGACAGATTGCTCAAGATGTCACACGCAGCAACCGATCACGACAATAGGTTATTGAAGTATGAATGTGTAGATGTGTTACACGAGCTGGGAATGTCCCCTCCCCCCCCCCCTACCACCACGGGAAAACTTCCGTGCCTTCGGCGCGATTCAAACCCATCGTCTAAGTAGCCGAGTTCTTGGACGCACCTGCCCCAAGCCTCGGTACCACGAGGCCAGTTGACTTCACCGTAACATTTATGTAAAATCTATAAAATAATACGTGAAGAGAAAACTTTGCTATAAATATGCTTTTTAAGCATATTCCGCGCACGGAGGAGAGTAAAATTTGGCATCAAGTTTATGTGGAGGATTGCAGAAAGCTAAAATGTATATATAATACAAGCTGAATGTGGCGTCGCCGACGGTGTAAACTTTTTCAAAGGTTTTTTCATGTGTTGAAATTTATAAATGTCAAGCTTAGCTTTGGTCAAACAAGTTCTTACAGAATCTGGCACTGGTCTTACCACTGTACAAGCTGATAATCTTATACTCCAGTTCAAAAATTTCCATCGCCCAAGGGCCATACATATTACCTCCATACCAGATATGAACTGGTAATAATGCAATTTCAAAATTGTAATCACTGAAACAATCCTTGCAGGTATGGATGATACGAATAGTTAGAATTTATTGCAGCTATATTTTTTACGTTTTTTTATAATATGCATATTCAAGATCACCTGGACGCTGTTTTTCAGTGTTATTTTCTAATCCTTATTTAAGATCATTCTCAATTAGTTCCGAAAGTTCTGTCGAAAAATCTTCTACATCTACATTTGTTTAACACTTCCATATTTTTGTCTCCTAACTTTTCAAGATTTTAAAACACCCCAAATTCAGTCTGATTTGTGTTCACTTTTACTTCTAATAGAACGAATATATATATATATATATATATATATATATATATATATATATATATATATATATATATATATATATATATACCATCTATCTCAGAGAGAGAGAGAGAGAGAGAGAGAGAGAGAGAGAGAGAGAGAGAGAGAGAGAGAGAGAGAGAAGGCAACAGTTTTGTATGTTTATGTGAAAAATTTGTTAGATTTGATAAGAATAAGTTGTTAGTCACATTCATTTGAAAATTGGTATTTGCACACTCAAGAACGTAAATGTGCAAACGTAAAATACATTTTGCTTTCATTCTCTAGCATTACTCACAGTTATAATTTTTACAGTATTCATTTGTTTTTCAAATTTAATAAGTTCCAAGGTAATTTTGTACGTAGGTTTTTGCAAATTTATTATTACAAATACGGTAATACGGATGAAACACTTTACTTCTTAGGAATAATTTCAAAGCAGAATCACCTTACAACACTTCTGCCGCGCTATTCACTTCTTGCACTTCGAGATGGCAACAATTAGTGTTGGCATCCTCGTGAAAGAACATTATGGCATCGTGGAGCGAAAATTGCCTCTGGGTACTGGGGTTTAATCAACACCACCTGCATAAATCTATTTAGGTGGCGTTGGTTTAATTCCCGAACTACCTTCCAAGATCGCAGCGTCAAAACACGCTTTTGGAAATTTCTTGGAATCTTCTGGCCGAATTCGAAAACAAATTATCAATTCCCCATCAGGAGACCGAGACTCGTCGAATGCCACCTCATATGACTCGATTCGTGCACGGGAAGTGGTCTAACCGTGAGTGACGGACGCACGAACACTCGCAGTTACTCAAATGCTGTATAGGGATGCGATACAAGTGTATTAAATTAAATAACACCGCGAGCTGGTGCAACCCGCAACTCGCTGCAAGAAACCACTATCGTACTTAACTCGGAAACGATGCATTTTAGAGCCTTAAAACCCGTTTTTCAGGTTCACTAGCGGACACGAGTTCATCTACAAAATTTGACACATTTGCTCATCGTGTAGGAGAAAATATTTCACTCCGTATTTGCATTTGTGTACGTAAAAAGCATATTATTAATAATCGTAGTAATAATAATAATAATAATAATAATAATAATAATAATAATAATAATAATAATAATAATAATAATAATAATTTTCGCACGTGAATGATATTACTTTTTACCAAAGTTCGTAGTGATATCATTTTTTTACTTCACATAACATTACACATAAACAAAGAGTACTGGAGACTTCCGAAGGACTTCGCTCTCTTGGTGGCCGAGGTCCAGGAGATCAGAACAGTACTGCCTACACCATGTGTTAGATCATTTACCCCCCAAATTTAGCAATTGGATTTATCCACTTTTTCGTTACCAGAGCTCTGTAATAAGAGTTTTTCTCCGAAAATTCGCCGTTTTTTCGCGCACCATTTCAAAATTTTCTCTCTTCTCCATAGAGGGAAAGTAAAAACTGACACTATCATTCGATAATAACTATATTTACGGGACAAAGTGCTGGAGATTTTCTCCGTTTAGCCGTCTCGCGCCAAAATGGGTTCTATTTCTCCTCTTGTAATTAATCACTGCTTAAAGTAGGGTCTAGCACAGCATTATGTACAAAGAAGTCGTTTCAAATAAGACACGAATCACCAAATCAAAACGATTTCCTAATTATAATAATAGATATTTCGTCACAAAAACTATAAATCTCAAAGATAGTTGCCAAATTAAGGCTTAATCCACTACTGATTTGTACTACTTTCATTCAATTTGCTATGCATGTGTTTACCATCAACAGCCTCTTTTCTTTGATGTCAACAACTGACGGAGTTCCAGAAACGTCTGTAGCATTATAAAGAGACTTTTCGTTTGGGATTTATTCGCAATGAGTTTAATGACAATTTCAGTAGATATCTACAGTATTCAAGGTAGCCAGGTTGTGATAGCAAAATACAGTCGGTGTTCAAGCGAGAATTGAAATGAAGATTAACAAGATACGCCACACCAGCTACTGCAAGCCTCCCGCGGTCCGTAAATGTTAGAATCTCAATTTTCGTCGAAGTGTGGTTCATTACTGTCTCAAAGTGCCCTTCATAAATATCAACAAGATTTATATAATACATTTTATCAAAATCGAGATAGTATTTTGGATCATACGTGCAGTGGAAAGGACAATTTACTTTATATCAATAAATGAACTATATCTGCTGTATTTCAGTTTAAAGAAGTGTGTTTTGAAACAGATGGCTGAAATATTGTAATTATGTAATTGCAACACAATTTCCTTATATACATCAAGAGTGTCTGTTCTGTAATGCAGTTTCTGCAAGCTATATTTAAATGATATTTTGTGTCGTAAATAAAGATTTATGAAGTGCTAGTAAAGAAGTGAAGCTGATGTTATGGAGGGCGATAGGTAAGTATTCTATAAAAGTATAAACACAGTATCGTGATGTTTTAGAGCATTACATAAATGTAATTTTCTTGAAATCTTCCACAACGTTAATATTTACATCGGCCTTTTTTACACATTATTGCAATTTTGAGTATAAGTGCTTCAAATGATTTCTTAAGAAGTTTCTTGAAAACTCACACGTTTTGAGAAAATGATCTAAAAAAAAGTCATATTTCAATTTTACAATTAGGAATTTTCCTGGTTTGGGATTTCTATTTTTTTCTCAAAGGAATCTGTTCTTTATAGGCAGATCTCGAAATCAGATAATGTACAAATTTTCGAAAATATGAGTAGTTTTCAATGAAATAGATTTGTCTCAAAAACCGAGTCCGATTTTTAGTAGTAGTAGGGATGGATAATGGGATCCAGGAATGGTATAAGTCTGAGAAGAATTAGTTTTTCCAAGTTTTTTCCAATGGGGGAGGAGACTTATGGGTCAGTAGTTGGTGGGGAGCCATGGTCCATACCAGGTTTCGAGAACATGGTAACGCGGGAATAAGAAAGCAAAGAGTTGAGAAAATGTCAAAAAAATGTACTTTGGGCGACGATAGATGGCAGCTAGCCAAAGAATGAAGCATGACCTTAAAACCAGTCAACACCACGGAAATTAGAAAAAATTGCTACAAGAAAGTCCCCCATAAAGTTACCCATAAATAGTTCTTTCATTAAGGTCAGGTAGTTTTTTGTTTAATTGTAGTAGTTTTCGTGCAATATTTGCAATTAAAAAAAATACCAAAAACAAGATTTCCTCAAAAATTTCTGTTTTTTATATTTTTGGTAGGGGTACCCTACACGATGATATAAACGCTATATTCTTCTATTCTTTAGTTTTTTCAAAAATTACAAAAATCGTAACGGCCAAGAACCACGCACGATCTTTACTTCCCCAACCGTGTCTCCTCTTCTCCCTTTTCACACTCACTTTCATTTACGTACATTACACTACCACACGTGCCGTAAGATCAGAAGGGAACTGAGCTTGTCCCGGGTGGAGTGGTGCCCCGCTGGCGAAGATACCAGGAGGCTGTCGTGTAGGTCGGGCCAGATCTCATCTAGCGGGAGAGGAACACATGTCACCTCCCGGGACACAACATGCACTGCACGTCCCGGGACTAATGACCATAGCAGTTGACGCACCCGGAAACTTGGAATAAGCAATCAACTAAACATGTTCGGTAACAGTGTGAGAGCTCTGTGCAATCTACGAGTGTAATTGAACTGGCTCCCTAAACCCGTGACAATAGTACAAGAACCGCGTTGGACCTAAATGCTACCTCGACTTGATATTCTGGGAGCACAAGAGAGAACTTGTTTCCATGATACAAGTAGTTACCGCAGGAGGCCATGGTTAGTCACTTTCTTTCCCTTCGTCACTTTTCCGCGCCGATAGAGGGCAGCAGAAAAGAAGGTGCGGCAAAACCGAAATGGTAGCCTGACTCCAAACCAATAGAATGTAGCTAATACGAGAAAATATGAGGCATTTTCTAGTACCACTAATTTTACCATAGTTTGATGAGTGAGCTCACTGAATAAGAGGAAAAAAACAATAAGAAAAGGGTAGAAAACGACAGTGCTTATAGACCCCTAGGCATAAGGTTTTTAACCTAGAAACAAAAGCTCAAAAAAGTATATGCAGTCAGAAACTACAATTCCATAAAGTTAAACAAAAAACATTACGCTCAAAAGAAAAGGCATTTGGCCATAGAACCTGGGCGCTCATCTTGCCTAACCTACATCCGACAGCTGGCGTAGAAAGAATAGAAGGGAGCACACGATGAATTCACGAAGCACAGGGGCTATTCTTTCACAGTCGCAACTCGGATAGGCAACCTGCAATAACGATGAGTGTTGAGCGTCAAGGGCTGCGGCCCATCTGGCCCAGGCGCGAAAAATTATACCCTCCCCCCCACCCCCACCCCCGGGAAACTACTGGCCACGATATCTTCACGAAGTAGGCCGAAAAAAATCAGGAATTTTGACGAAACTTAGCATACCGGTGGCCAGGTTTACCCAATAGAAGGTTTCGTTTACCCATCCCCACAAAAACATTACACGTAAAGAGGTATTTCGGGCTAATATCACGCTGGGAAAAATCACCAGGAAAATTGAAGAATTTTAATAAAGCTTAAGCGGTTCCTACACGGTCAATATTTACGTCAATATGTAGCATAATAAAGGATATTATACAATAATACTGGCCGTCGGTAGAAGACATTGAAAGATTGCGTAATACATGTGTCAATCAAAATGAGTTTGATTTTTATTGTGCAATATTGCGTCGTCTGAGGCTAATATTGCGCAATACTGATTCAGTTCTAGCTTCACAGCATTAGAGTGAACATCGGCTAAAATGGCTAGGAGTTCACACAGAAAAGAGGTTTCAGATGAAACTGTTCTCAACAGTTCATCAAATAATTTATCGTCTAGTCGCAGAAAGTTTTAAAAACCACTTGGTTCACTAATTCAGTTAATGGATTTTTATGAGTGTATTAATTGCTTTTATTGAACCATTCCTTCATCGACCTGCACTTCTTTCTCTCCTTTTTTGAAACAATAAGTAACGCAATTGCCACACAACTTGCCACACTCTTATTATTCCACTAGTTGACGGAAGAAGTGTTAGCGGTGAACTAATTTATTGGACAAAAATATTGCGTATCGTGTAGGTTGGCCCAGCAATATTATTACACATTATATAGTGCAATATATTGGCGTAAATATTGACTTCTGGGAACGCTTTAGAATACAGTTCGTCCAATCAAAATTATTTTCGTTTCCGCATCCACCCAAAAAAATTAGGAGAGAATACTCTTTTCGGGCGAATATCACGCTGGTTAGGATTATGCTGATAAAGGTGACAAAAATTTTAAACCGTCTGTCCGTTAAAGAACCCGCATAACAGTTTTTTCAGGGGCTTATTCGCTCTACCAAAAGTAATATAGTATTAGTAAAAAATCGCCCCCGACATGTCCGGGATTGCCCGAAAATAATCTTCGTTTGTCCAGGCCAAGAAATGGATTTCCAAGCGGAAGCTTTTATAATTTTTTCTATGCCACATAGTACAGCAGAAAGCGAAAATTAATTAAACGTGCCCCTCCCCCGCCCCCTTCGCTTTATTACCCACTGTACACCCTCGTAAGTAATAGCGTTGAACATCCATTCCGCGACAAATCGCACGGTTTTGGCGGGTCAAACGCAATACCCTCTTGCCGTATTTGCCCCAGGTGGCGAGGGCTGGCAAACGAGCGCGAGCGCGAGCGCAGAGCGGGCAAGGAAAAGGCGGGGGCGCGGAGCGCTGCCCCACATCCGAGGCGCATCGATCGCGCCCTTGACCCCGCTCGGTGCTGGAGCGCGCGGGATCGATACCCGGACCTGCCCCAGCGGCCGCGGCCGGGCCCCAGGCCCCCGGGCGCCGCCACCAGCCGCTCCGCGTCCAAGGCGCGCGCTAAAGCGCTTTCCTTAGCTGAACTCTCGTTCCCCCCGCAGGGGGGAGGGGGGATCGCCGCTGCGTAGGCTGTCGCGATCTCTGGTGGAGAGTTGTAGACGGCCACCCGGAACCTGTGTTGCACGGCGGCACTCACGCCGTTAGCTTCGAGGAGGCGGCGAGTATATTTCGATGGTAAGCTACGTGTTGCCGGGTCTTGCCCACCTATTGGGTCCCTGGCGCGTCGATCTTCGAGCAGGGATTGGGGAAAGCACGTTCCTCAGAATACTCCGGATCTCACGTACTAAAGGCCGACGGGGGCCGGACACTCCCCTGTCAGGTTGCCTAGGTTCTGGCCGCACTCACGTCGATAGCCTCAAGGTGGAGACAGTGAGGAGATGGGAAAGGGGCCCCGAGCCTCCCGGACCTTAGGTGGCCCCCTGTTGGGCTTTCGGCTTCGTCGTGGAAGTGGTCCGATTCCCTGGGTAAAGAGGAGGGACTTGTTTCGGCTCATGTGAATGGCGCATTACTTTGACTCCGGTACTAGCCTGGATACCTAGGAGCTCTGAGCTTGCAGGGCGGCCTGACCCAGGCATTGTATGGGGGATGTTGTCGCGAGGGCAAACTGCGTTCTGGCGGGATCCAGATATCAGTCTGTCGGCAAACTTGTGCGTCAACGGGGGGGGGGATGAGGATAAAAGTGAAAAGGTTAGGTACCCACCCCGGGGTTCACGCCCTCTGATAGAACAAGAATTTGTGTGGGGTGGTAGACCATACAGGGTCCATACTGTACTCTCATTATTTGTCTTCGAAATTCTTCATAACATCAACGCACTGTTGGGGCGGATAACTAGGTACCCCACACGTACCATCAGATTATTACACCCAAAATCGCGGGCTCAAATCCGATCAAAGCCGTGAATTTCTAGGGAAGAAAAAAAATTCGAACGCCTACCTTCGGAAGGGAAATAAAGCCGACTGTCCCCTGTTGTAGATTTACCTCATGAAAAAATATCAAGCCTAAAAGAAGACCCTAAGCTAAATTCGAGTCACCTGTTACGTCGTCCGATTGTCACCTTCTTTGTTAGATGATTAAAGGATCGTAGCGAAATTTGCAGGAAGAGAAGGCGGAAGAGAAGGCCTAATCCTCTGAGCCTTACCACGTCAAACAAGGCATCATTGCATGATTGATTATTTGATGCGTTCGGCAAGGAGAAAGCGCTAAGGAAAAAATGCACAAGAATATAGTTAAAAGAGTTTGAAATATTTCTAAATTTTGATAAACTGACAAAATTGGACGATCTAAAATTCGAAATAACCTATAAATATATAGGAAATGTGTGTCCGTTTATCGTTCTCCTTTAGATCTACTCCGGTCCACCTTTCAGGGTAAATTACGTGCCATTCGACGCGTCTAAGTCCACTATTTTTTCTTCGCATCCTTCCAAAATATTTTATGAGAACTATCGAAACTAGTAGTGCTAAAGCACATACTTTCTCATCCTTAGTAACGATTACGTAATACTATTATACAGCAATTTCTGTCCGAATTAACACATCTCAGTTATTTTTTGTCAAACTTATTACAAATCGTAGAAAATAATTATTTTCAAGCAAATATCAACACAAACTCAACAGTTAAAACTGCGATCCTTGCAGCTACATCATAGTCCAACAATGAAGTGGAATACTCAGAACATCCAACTGCCGTCTCGCAATGCGGAATGCCTTTGTCGCATTCCAATCTACTTCCTGAAGGCTAGCAAATGGAGTGCAGGAAATTAGAATTCGCAAAATTACCCATATTTAAAAAATATACCTGACTTGTTTTAAAGAACTGATTTTTTAGAACATTTTAGACAGACATTTAACAAAAAAAACTATCATTAAAATTGTACTTTTGCAATGTTCATACGAAGAAAAAATTTAAAGGAAAAATATGGAGCAGTTTTTGAAAAAATTGTTAAAATTGATTCAATATTGCTCTATTTCACACAAAAAATATGCACAAACTACTCATATTTTCGAAAAATTGAACATGACCTCATTTGAAGACCTGATTTAATGAATAGATTTCATTAAGAGGAAAAAGTTATTTTTATTATTGTAGTTGCAGGAAGTCGCCGGAAAAAGTTTAAAATTTTGCAAATTTCAACTATAATTACTTCAACTTTCAGCTTCTATTGTGCAACAGAATGGCACAAATTTGCTCGTACTAGTTAGTTTTCAAGTTTCCTTGGTCTGGTTTAGCTTTTCGGTTTTGCCCCACCTTCTTCCCAGCTGCCTTCTATCGCTGCCCAAACTTTTTTTTCCCCTCCACATTTTCTAAATTTTTCGGTCCCTTAATGGTAGAAATGAGACATGACTGTAAACATATAATAGAAGAGTAAAACCTTGTTCTACATGGAATTTTTTGTTTTTCAGTAGTTAGTCAACAGAGCAGCGGAAATACAAGGTCATCAGGAGCCGATGAAATACCTCCCCCCCCCCCCCAGCACGCACATGTGCGCGGTCGCTCTCAAACATATACTTGTATGCTTGATTCTACTTTCGAATGAAAGAAAAACGTTTGCTGTTTAAATCGTTTGGAACACATTCAGATAACATTAGTGTTAAAAGCTTAATACTATGCTCTAAATATTCGTAGCAATCTGTTGAATTTTGTAATATTTAGAAAACTGTTTTTGTAACAAACGTTAATGTCAGTTGACTTGTTCAATACGAAGTCACGTGACATTTCATAAAAATATATTCCGGGTTTCGATATGGTTAGAAACGATTTCTTTGTACTCACAGAGTAAAGAAAGTTGTGTAATGTTGCATAAAATCGACCTCGAGATTTGACGGAAATAAGCGTATCGGGGATTCCTGATATCGAAAAAGTATTGTTTTGAAAACATCAGCACACTGTTCATTGTTTCATCTACTGGTAACAGTCCATCCTTTGTCTTCCCACGACTGGCACCTACATCGCACATAGGATTTTTCTTAACAAAGATATTCCCCAATTCTCCTGGCCGGCTGTGAGGCCCTGCAAATTTGAAACAGATCTCTAATTTCGAGGGGTGTTTCACATGAAGGCCTTAGGACATTTTCAAAATTTCTTTAAAACTTCTGCTAATGTTTCCTTTATTTTCTGAGAGAGAGAGAGAGAGAGAGAGAGAGAGGAGAGGAGAGAGGAGAGAGAGGAAAGAGAGAGAGGAAAGAGAGAGGAGAGAGGAAAGAGAGAGGAGAGAGAGAGGAGGGATAGAGGAAAGAGGAAAGAGAGAGAGGAAAGAGAGAGAGGAAAGAGAGAGAGGAAAGAGAGAGGAAAGAGAGAGAGAGAGAGAGAGGAAAGAGAGAGAGGAAAGAGAGAGAGGAAAGAGAGAGAGGAAAGAGAGAGAGGAAAGAGAGAGAGGAAAGAGAGAGAGGAAAGAGAGAGAGGAAAGAGAGAGAGGAAAGAGAGGAAAGAGAGAGAGGAGAGAGAGAGAGAGAACTAATTAATTTGGTTGACAGACAAACTTTTATTAAAACCTCTGAATTTTCGGAAGATTGCAAAACATCAACTTCATTTCAAACCTGTCCTATACCTTCATAGCTGAAAATACAGATCTTTCTAAATGCATTTTTTTTTCAATATTAGATCTTACAGCAACTAAAATAGAAGCTTTTCAACCTAATAGTTTTTGTTGAAATCATTATCACTTCAAAAAATTTCACAAGATTTTCTCAAATTAAATATCAAAATCTGCTCTGGCAAAAATGGATGCACAAAAAACACAACCAGATTTTAATCTATGAAAAAGTAGTGTAAAATAATTAAAATTCACAAACTGAAATCACTTCATTAAAAATGAAAATGATTTGTCAACGTTATTATATTTCAGCAAACATCCAAATTCATCCATGAAACTATATTTCCTCCCTGATAATTTTCTTTTCTTTGAACAACAATTCTTGCACAGGTGTGAAGTTGACCTTCATGTAGTTTCATGCAACAATATGAAAGTTTGTTCACGGGACAATTGTGATGGTGTAGACAAGTTTAAACAACCACTAATTCTTATTATTTTATAATTGGCCAGCAGTGAGGGGTCAATTTTAAGATCTCATTAACCTCCAAACTTTTTTCCTGAAAGTAACAACTACTATCACAGTTCAAATCGACCCAGGGGGTCAATATTAACCACTAAGAGGTCACTGTTAATTTGTCACACACATGAAGATCGATACCAATAACTTTAACAGTAGTATTAATTGTCTTTTTATAAATCTGCAAATATCTTGAATCTTTTAGGTCTACAGTAGACAGATGTAACACATAAATACAATACACATCTAACCTGAAATCAAAAGGCCACATCTAATTCCTGAGTGAATATATAATAATGTCACAGTGTTCTTTTTTTATCAAGAAAGTGATGACTGTCAAATCAAGGTGGTGACACTCTTTGACAAAACTGAATTTTCTGAACAAACATAATAAGACTCATTTTTCCTATTTGAAATTCTGACGGAACAAATGACTTCAAATTATAAGAGACTTAAATAAACGGTTAACACATTAAAAGGGAATATTTCCAAAAGCACACCTGCATACACATGACAAATAATTTGGTTTTCTATCCTTGTTTTTTCAATTCTGATAAAACAATCAAAGCTTGATCATCACGCTGCGATAAAATATAAAATATGAAAGCTTTGAATCTCAAAGCGAGTGGCACTAGCTTACATCCACTTACGTATGAAAATTACTCCTTTCTTTGAATTTTTTCTCTTATTTCAATTTATATACATACTCTCATAAATCCTGATACCTTTGATTTCAAATATAATTACATCAGTATTAACAGCCATAAAACTTTTCTTGTTTTTAATGTTGACAAAAGAATAAAAATTTGTTTTTGTATTTTCTACAGATTTTATTTTCACTCCTCTTCAAATATAATTTTCTAACAACATATTCGGCTTAAGTTTCCATAACAATGTAACTGTGTATTATGTACATTAAGCATGTGTGCCCTCATTGAGAAGAATTATTAGTAAACTTCCAAAAATAAGATAGAGTTAAAACAAATTAAATGCATACAATTAAATTCACAGCAAAGCAGAACGTTTCATGCAAAAATGTTTTGTGAGGCTGCGACTATCCACAGTAAGAAATTATCAGCTCAGGAAATTAGAATAATAAAATATTACTAAAGCAATAAAAATGCTGATAAAATAGCTTATATTTTTTATGAGTTAATTGTGTTATGGATAACAATCTTTAGTATTATTATTGTGATTTAACCATTCATCACTCTTCATGTTCCATATCTTTCACAGTTCAATAACGTGGAAGCTCATAACAGGCCTAACATCTAATCAAACAATTTACCAGCAGACAACAAACAGCAGATTTACACACTATGTACTTCTGGTTCATAAGTACCTGATAAACAAGAATTTTTAATCTTGATTATTTTTAAATTGTAAATATCCGCATATCACAAACAAAATTGAAACATTTTAGAAGTATAACCTCGAATATTTAGAGGTAAAATTAAATACACTTAACATACAATCCAAATGACAACCCGAAAATCGTTGAAAGCTAATCGTATAATCCCAAACAAGAGTGTGTTTTGGTTCTGTACGTCATAATTTGGTTGAAATATGAAAAACCAGAAGATTTAGAAAAGGTGACAAGTTAACCGGCACACCATAACCACATTTTTTCATGTATTGCAAATTATCGAAAATTACATCGACAAATCATTTTTGTGGAATTCAAACAGTGTGTTCTTCATATACATACCTCTGTCGAATTTCTTTCCTTCAGGATCGATATCCTTAACGTTGAAAATATCTTCAAATAACACCCCCGCCATGCTCTTAAATACACGTTTACCATATGACAAAGCGGAAGTACTAAAGGAACAAATCCATGAACAAGTGGTAAACGTTACATCCGGTCCGAAGGTTTCTTATATCGATAATTTTAAAATTGTCAAATATATTTAAGGCGCTGTCATAGAACAATAAACCTAAATTAAACATAAAATGATTTTAGGAGTAGGATATCATCATGGCGACTCTACCTCCAAGAAAAAATCCCACTCCTACCAAAATTTCAAAACAGCATTTGTCGCCTTTACAAATTTTGTTGCAGATGGGTTTCCCCAAACATAGAGCGTAAGAAATTTTATATTTTTGCTACATAAAAATACTCCTATTGTAAAATGCAAATAATGTCAGGTCTTAACCTAACCCCTTTTGAACATCATGTATGTGCATTTTGATTTGGCCTTGTTTTCTATTCTATGTTAATCTATGTAACAATACATAAATAAATGTAAAATAAGGTTTCATTCACAGAACATTGCTTGTCACAATTAATGTCAAGTTTTCGTAACTAACATACAGATTTATGTTACACTTGTCTCACAACTAACATTATTGTTAATAAACAAAACATTATTTTAATACATTTCCTTCACCCACTCTCTTGACCATTGTTCTGCAAAGATTTCACTGTGTACTGATATTTTTCAGTGAAAAAGCATTAGCAGCAACTGGAAATAGAGGTGTTCAACTAGCTTCAGATTGGTTATTGGCCCATGTTAATGATCCTATATTAGATGACAACTGTCCCCGAGAGTACATACTCTATGCATGTCCTACAGGACCTTTTCTAGAGCAGCTAGAAACATTTTGGGATAAATCATTGTCACAATGTGGATGGAATGGTGCTCATAATTTCATGCCTCATATAACTTTGGTATCATTTTTTAAGGTAAATGTGAAGTTGTGAATTAATTTGTAAAGATGTTTATTCACTCAAATTATGAAATATATCATATATGTGTGTTGCGTAGGCTCCGGATGAATGTGCACAACAATTAGCAAGAACTTTGAAGCATGTAGTGGAATTGCAAAGAGTAAATTTAAATGAATCATTGAAGTTGGAAACCTATATTTCCCAGAATTTTATGGGCTTTTTTGTAGCTGAGGATCATGCTGATATTCTGAAAAGAATAGCAATGCAGTATGTCAAAGAAGTATCAAATACAAGTAAGTTTGTAAAGACAATAAATCTTAGATAATGATTGCAATACTTCTTTTCTGAATTAACCTTTAATTGGTGGTGGTTATGAGCTCCCCTCTCCCTTTTTTTACAGTTATTAATGATAACTATGAGCATTTGGATGCTTTGTCAGCTTGTTTTCCATGGTGTACTACAGCTTCAGACAGATATGTTCCTCATGGTGTTCAGTGTAAGATACAAAATTTCATGAAATTTTGTTCTGGGTTTAGGCAGCATGCTACCATCCTTTTGCCTTGTTAAATACATTTTTTTTTTTTTAATTTTATTTATTTTAATATTTCACCACTGAATTAAGTTTGCATTATTTGGTTGGATACATGATAGAATGATCTGGGTCTGTATGAGTTTTTAATTATCTAGCACTTTGCTGTATTTCTGTCTTCCCTACTACTATATTACTTCATTTTAATCACATAATTTAAAATTAATCTTGCATGAATGGTTGTTCATCAAACCCAAAGCTAAACTAATATAAAAAAGGTTGTGTTGTTTTTTATTTATTTATTTCTGTTTTATAAACTTAATGGGCTACTTGTTTCTTTCTTATTAGATTTTATTTATTTATTTTAATATTTCACCACTGAATTAAGTTTGTATTATTTGATTAAATACATGACAGAATGATCTGGGTCTGTATGAGTTTTTAATTATCTAGCACTTTGCTGTGTCTTCCCTACTACTATATTACTTCATTTTAATCACATAATTTTGAATTAAATTTTACATGAATGGTTGTTTAAATCAAACTCAAAGCTAAACTAAAATAAATAAGTTAATGGGTTTACTTGTAAAACTTAATGGGCTACTTGGTTCTATAATGAATAATTTTCTGCAGCTATCACCATTGAACCACATGTGAAGTCTCTGCACTTGACTCTGGCTTACCAGTTCCCCCAAGCACAATTTCCCACACTGAAAGCCCTTGTGGAAGAATTACAACCAAGTGCTCCCACAACCTGGGAGGTTCGACTCTATTCACGAGATACTCGTGTAACATCTAAACAGGTAATATTTGCTTTAATAAAATAAATTTCCAGATTGAGATTTCACTAGAATAATATCATGTACTGTACAGGTGCATAAAGTTCTTTATGCTCATACACCTCGGGAGTCAGATGAATTGGAACTAAGAATAGGAGATTACATCTATGTTAGCAGCGAGGCTCTTGCTCTGTCTCCAGATGGATGGGTGGAAGGCACATCGTGGCTAACTGGTAAGTATGAATTAATGTTAATGAATTCTTATTTCATAGTTTCAATATTATAAAAGATATGTCGATATATTTCAAAGTTTCAATATTATAAAAGATATATTAGGATAGTCTTTTAATTCTCTCATGTACCCTTCAAATGGGTTTAGAAATTATATAGTCTGATTTCATAAAGAAAAGTAACAATAGATAAACAGAAAAATAACACAACTTCTTGAGTAACGTAGTATAGTAAAGAAAAGTAATGTTTTGCAAAAAATTATTTTGCCATATTACTAATGTTACATCCTCCCTCATAAGGAAATGACATTTCTCGTGGATTGCTGAATAAATTTAATCCAACAACCAAGCTGACAAACAATATTTGGTTGAAAAGGTGTTTGATGATGATAGTCTGCTTGAGAACATTTTGGCAGAAGAGAGGAAAGTCAAATTAGGAAAATAAATTTTTTAAACAATGATATGTCACTTTTTCATCTATTAGTTCATTTATGTGATGTCACATACAATGCATTTGTGATGTGTGTATATATCATGTGCAATGTGATTGCATATAAAAAACTAGTTTTTTTCATTGTCACAGCAAGTCTTAGTAAGGGGTTTTGCATTTTATAAAAAACACCTCCTCAAGACTTGTAAAGAACTCTGCGACACGGAAATTTCTTGGAGAGGTTTAAAACTAAGTTTTTAACTTTGCAAATTTCAAAGTTTCATAGATGTTAATGAAAATCAGAACTATATCATTTTTATCAATGCACTTTCTTCTATTCCAGCAAAAAATTGAAAGAAAATATTGCAGCCATTTTCCCATTATTTATTTGAAAATGTTACAGGGGCTTTGTGAGAAGAAAATTAAAACACTCAAATGATTGCTAGAATGGCACAATTTGATCTTACTCCTGACGTTTTAACCAAGTGTCAACTCAAAAGCTTCTAATGTGACAGAGTTACGGGTGACTCATACTTCCAAACATCCCGATTTTGGGACACAAAATTCCATGTATGGTCTCACCGTGTGCACCAATCTTAAATCATCTCAGTGACATCACTAATAGACCATATTCGTGAAGTGTGTATAAAGTTACAGCTCAACACAACCCTTAAGACGTATTTAACAAGAGAGAATTTGAGATTGTGTTGTTGAGATGATTACAATTCTTTAAAGGATCAATTATTAAGGAAATATTATTTTCATGACTTGAGTTCTGTAGATAAGTTTTATCTTATCTAAATCTCTCTTCCTGGGGTTGAGCTTTCTCATGTAACTTCTATTTTTATGTGCCCATATCTGAAAGATAAGTATATATGAATTGCAGGTTGTAGTGGATACCTACCTGGAAATTACACTGAAAGAACTGCAGAATCCGATGCATGGACGTTGCATAGGTGAGACTACTAGTTGCTCCTGCAATTGTGATTGTTTCTTTGGTTTGGTTGTTGCTGCTTCTTGGATCAATTACTTATTTGATTTCTACAGAACTGTTGTATTATATCAAATTGGTGGATCTGGAGAAGATATGGAAGGCAAAGAGTCCCCTCCTCCCGCTAGTCTTGTGGAACGTTTGTCTGATGTCGGAGAAACACCAAGCAACAGTAACAAACCATCAGATGTGACCAGTGAATCAGGAGATGAGAAAGTAGCAGCTGCGTATGAAAATATTGAGGTATTAATGTACTTAAAATAATTTTAAAATATTGTACCTTATTCAGAGAGAAAATCTCTGGGGGAAAAAATGTTTTTCTACTTGTTTTGCTTATTCACAAAAATATTCACATCTTGAGTGAAGAAAGTGAAGTTACATTTACTGTCCAGAACCAAAATAAGGGGCCATGTCAGGATTTGCTGAAAGGACCCAGAAAACTGGACAAAAAACCTGATAGAGATGGTTTTGGAATTATATGACAATTATATATGGATGGGTAATGACTTTGGAATTATATTACAATATTTGTAACAGGTAGATTAAGATATTAAAGAGAAAATAATTATTTTTAATAGCCAAATAATTTAACATTTCAAGTATTGTACTGTTTTGTTTTTAAAATAAAATTTACTTAGAACATTCATTTTAATATTACTACTATTTATGATAATAAAAGTTCATGAAATCAATTATAATAACAACTACTTATAATTTAACGATATTAATTCATTTAATGTTTAAATCTTGAAATGGTGAGAAGGAGGCAGGTTTTGTAATTCAATACCTAATGCTAATGCAACACCTGGAATCAGATTGTACATATTAGTCATTGATGTATTCCTGAACAAAAGTTTTTGCCCAAGGAAGTGTTTGAATTTATTCTTGAAGCTGTGTAGTCCTGTTGTCTGAGATGTTTTGGTAATTTGTTGAAGAATTGTATTCTTATAGAGAATAAACCCTTTTGGTATAATGTGCTTATAAATATTGGTTGGTGAAGGTCATAAGCATGCCATGTGTTGTATGGATGTAAACTTAAGTTAAATTTGTAAGGTGTGTCATTGTTTGGTAGATTTACTTTACAAACATGAGAACTTCATTTATGAATATACAAGGCAGTGGAAAATGTTAAGTTTTTTGAACTGAGGTCTACAAGACTCTGTTCTTTTTGTATTTGTTATTGTTTGGATGGTTCTCTTTTGTATTTTAAAGGTTTGCTTAGCCTCTGGTGCTTGGCCTCAGATGATTACTTCATATTTGAGGATAGAGTAGACATCTGTAAAGTACACTATTTGATTTGTTTCGATGGTGCTATTCCTTGTTGTTGTTGTTGTTGTTGTTGTGTATTTTGTTTTGTTGTAAGAATATATCACAGTGACTCATCATGTAGAATAAGATTTTTTTAAAATATATTTGTTGTGAAACATCTTTTTTTTCAGTCAATTGTATGCATGTAATAATAGTAGATTATGTTATTATCAATTATACCATCTCTTTGCAACTTTATTTGTACCTTTGCAAGTTCTTTGGTTTTGCTTTGTAAAGGAAAGATGTTGATCATGTTGATCACATGTGCGAAGGTGGCTCTATCATTGCTCTATGCGTAAGTCAATTGACACTAAAAATTGTACTTGTGCTTGCCCTTCAGAGCCAAGTTGATCTGACCAGAGGTTACATATTAGAGATCTCATTCAGTTGTAGTATATATAATCCATCTATCTTAAACAGATGCTCATAAGGAGTAATATTTAAAACTGTTTTCTGCAGAAATTTTACTGTTGCAACCCTTAGGATCCAGAAATAGAATGTACTTAGACTGCAAGACAGAGGGATTCCAATATTCTTCCCTTTGATGTGATATTTCTTTCTTCAGTAGGTTTCATTCTTCGTCAGTAGGGGGTTGTGTGCTGAAACCACATTTAATTGAGTGTAATGAAAACATGTAACAATAGTAGGTAACAGGCTTGTAAGCAGCCTGGAAAAGTCAAGATACTCGGAAATTTCAAGATCACAATAACTCTAAAAATAATAATTATTGTTATTGTTTTTGTCATTACTACTATTACTAGTACTATTGTCATTTACCTTTAATATTCCCTTTTATTTGAAGGAATAGTTTATTACATAAATAAGTTTTTGAAGTTTTGAATTTATCAATTAAATGATAAGCTTGTAAACACAATCCGTTTCAGGTATGTCATGTACAAAGACCTTTAGAAATTCCAAAAGGACCAAGACAAATCTTCATTGTGAGACATGGAGAGAGAGTAGACTTCACTTTTGGAACATGGATTCCATATTGTTTTGATGAAGCAGGTATGGAATCCTCCTTTTATTGGTGAAGAAAATATGTTATATACTCCCACTTTCTGTATTTCATTTGTTTATAGGTCAATACATGCGTAAGGACTTAAACATGCCTAAGAGTGTACCGTCTCGTAAAAGTGGGCCTCAAGGATTTTTCAAAGATTGTCCTCTTACAAATGTGGGCATGCTTCAGGCTACATTAATTGGGGAAGCAATGAAAGAAGCTGGCATTGCTATTCATCACACCTTCTGTTCTCCATCCCTGCGCTGCGTGCAAACTTGTCATGGGATCCTTTCAGGTATTTACTATTTCTTAATTTACATTGTGGCAAAATTCATCTTAAGTATTTAGAGTAAATGCAAACAAATTTTAAAAAAATCAGGTGGAGGAAAAGAAAGAAAGAAGAAAAAGTGCACTTTAGAAAAAGAAATTATAATGAGGAGAGATGTAAAGTATCTAGATGTACAAGGTTGATGAGGGCAAGAAGTAGGTTTAGGCTGAAAGAGGAGGAAACATCTTGCAGAAAAGGAAGGAGGAAGATTCGAAGCATGTAGTGGAGAGATGTGTGCATGATGAAAGGAATGGAGGTGGAAAATCCAAAAAGTATAGGAGAAAGGTGAAGAGAATATTAGAAGTGAATGGAAGTGAGATAAAATAGAAGGTAAGATATAGGGAAGAACAAGCAAAGTGAAAAGAGATGGAAAAGGGTGGTTGAAGGATCAGAGCAGGAGAAAGTGGAAAGGAGGTAGAGGCAGGTTGGTATGTAGAAAGTAACGCTGTATAGAAGCCAGAAGACAAGAAGGTGTTAGAGGAAATACAGAGGGACGAAGTAAATGAGTAAGAGGAGGATGAAAAAAAGGAGCTTATAAGTGAGAAAGTATGACTGTAGAAATAGCTTACAAATTGATAAAATTCATTTTTCCTGAACTTGACCATCACAATTGCTCAATATTGCTCAGTGTAGAATAGAATATTATGTTTTTGTAATAGATGGCTAAAGATATGGAAAGCAATGTCAGAGATTATTTAATATTTAATAGCAACACAGAACATCGAGCACAGAACGACTTTGATCAGATCTTAACAATCCAAATTTGGAGCTTTTGAAAGACGGTTCTACCTCTTGAGAATTAATTGTACCCTATTCTTCTCCATTTAAGAGTTTTATTCGAGCTATAAAATATGTTCGTAGACTTTAGAATGTTGTTTGCAAGGACCCGATGTAAAGTAAATAGTACTAAGGAATAGTTACATTAAAATGTAACAAAATATGTAAGAAATATATAGTAATTGGTAAAATATGCAAAAAATGTAATTATACCAAAATGTGTAAAGTAAAAATAGTTCTAATTCATTCAGGATGTCTTGCAAACTCCAAAAACTATTATTGAATGCAGGTATTTTGTTTCTATAAAAATATGTATTTACATGAAAATCTATTCTTTAGTGATTATTGATCACATATATCCAAATCACTAAAGTACAACAGTACGACTTGTGGCAATATAGTGGGACATTCGTGGCTTCAGGAATCTTAAAAGTTGGTACTTACAAACTGTAGTGATTAATCATGGCTCAATAATATCAAATATTCATAGTTTTAAATGTTTGAGTTTGAATCATATGAACGATAGTTTGAATAATCATCATTTGAATCAAAGTTGTGAATCATTTAAATATTTTTGAATCATTTGGGTGAATGTTGAGAGTTAAAGTGCATTTGTTTTGTAATAGGTCTGAATTTGGAGAAAACCCAAGCAATAGCCATTGAACCAGCTCTCTTTGAATGGCTAGCATGGTATCCTGACTCCTTGCCAGACTGGATGACCACGGAAGAGCTTCAGACTGCTGGGTACAATATTTTATCAGATTATAAACCATTTGTTCGACCTGAAGAACTACATGATCGTCGTGAGAGCACAGAACAATTTTACATGCGTAGTTTTTATCTGGCTCAGAGTGTGATAAAGAGCACAGCAGATATTGGTGAGTAATGGAATAAATGTGTATTTCATTACTTGCATCAATGAAGTGTAAGTGAATGCATGATTTTATGAATTGTCGGTTAAAATATAATAGTGTTTGATCAAGATATCATTATGTAAATTGTTTTTAAAACAATAGCAAACGTCAGTGACACTTTTATAATTAAAAAGTATTTTTTGTGAACAAATCTTATACAATATTAGTTACAATTTTTATACTGTTTCAGGAGGCAATATCTTGTTAGTTGGTCATGCTGCTACATTAGATGTTTGCTCTCGACAGCTCACAGGCAGTGCTCCACGTACATCCCAAGAGATGACTCGTCTCATTCAAAAAATACCCTATTGCAGCATGGTAATGGTTTCTGAAGCTGTTGATCATTCATGGGAACTTCAGGAATTGCCTTTTCCCCCTGTTACTCACACCAATAATATGCGATTTGACTGGAAAGTGTTGCTCACATAGCTCTGGTTTGTTTGTCTTTTCCTCAGCTTGTTATGTGAGAAAGAAAACCCCACCATGCTGTAGATTATTATGTATGAGTGTTTGTGTGGTGTGATTGTATATTAATTGGATATGGATGTTCTGCAGTTCAAAACTGCTTTTTTTATTATTCTCAGGATTTTAATTTATTTAATGAATATTATTTTATTTTATTTTATTTTGTATTTTTACATTTACCAAGCTTTAATATACCAGTACTTATTAAATATAAGAAATGAATGTTAGCCTCTAAAATCTGCATCAATTTCAAAGCTTTCTATGGAAACTACAAATTGATATTAATATTTCCTCAGCATGTTTGTTATATTCTGTAACGTAATTGCCTTCTGTGTCTTATAGTGGTCTACTCAGTGCTTTCTGTTAAGACTGAAAAATTAGTGAAAAACCCCAAAGAAAAAGCTGGCAATTGAAAGTATTCTGAAGTATTTTTCTTTATATGAACGCAAATATATTTGTAAAAATTAACATTTTATATGTATATGTATATGTAATGTACAGTGCAATATTGTTGAATGTAAAGAAACCTCTTTTGTTATTTAATGTAAGTTGAAATATTTATTCAACATCTGGTTGTTGTTTATGAAATAAACCAATTTTATGTATTATTATATTTGAAGATATTAATTGAATGCCTTCCATCTTTGTTAAATTCTTGTATACTTTATCATCTTTTTTATTTTATTATTTTACAAAATAAAGATTTATGGAATCTGAACATTAAAGTCGATTGAAATATCAGTTTGATCAATTGAAATACAGTGAGTGTCAAAAGTATTGGAATACCTTGAAAATTTGAGAATATGAATAAATTTTACGTAGAAAAAGAAATATTAATGACAAATTTTCAGTAGAATACATTACTGTGCAGGCACCATAACGGACATAACTAACAGGGTGAAACTCTTGAAAATTTCCACCTAAGATAATTATTACACAAGCCTCTCTGAACAGCAAGCAGATGATTTTAAAACATGTAACAGTTAATTGTGTATTAAAGTAAATGACAAATCACTATAAATACATTCGTAAAATTATTATATGCTTATACTTGGTTACTTTTTACTTGACAGGAGTGGTATTGTGCACGGAAAACCTTTGTAGAATTTCCTACAAATTTGATTGTACACGTGGTGAAATGACAAGCTAGAAGTGAGAAATATTTAACTGCCATTTCAACAAATATAATAGCATTCGTTTATTCATTTTAGGAATATATATATCTTAATTTTATTTTTAAAAAAGCTGTGCAATAAGTTGGAACAGTATTGAGGTAAGTTGGTAGCAAAAATGAAAGGTATTAGTGGGCCTTGTTGCTACCAACATCTGCATCGATAAAATTTTCTGGAACAATGGACATGTGACCATTGTGACCTTGAGTTTTATAATTCGTGTGATTTTGAAATGGATTTGTTCCGTGATATCTTGTAAATCTGCTTTTAATTAGTTTTTTAAATTGTTGATGTTCTTGGTTACTTTTAGAGTTAATTACATAATTGTTATTAATTATTTGTTGTAGAAAGTAGCCAGTGATTAGTGGAATTATCTAGTGACATTTGCATTAACATTTACTGAGTTATTAAAGGGCTCGAAATTTGTATTTGCTATGTTCAGTTACTAGTTAATTAATAGTTCTTTACTTCTATTAATAGTTGTATAATTAGTAATTAGTTTGATATTGTTATTATATCATAGTATTTCCATCAGTGTTCAATGATTAATTTTAATTAATTATTTGAAGATTTTGAAAAATCTACAGTTATTTGAAGTTATTCAATTGGTTGTTATCTATTTATTTAGTAGTTCATGTTTTATTGTAGTTGTACTATTAAGTAATTACGAGAATTTTGTGAAAATAAAATAGCTATGGCCCAGTCCATGAACCCACACTGAACAAATTTACCATCTTACAAGATACAAACTTGCAAAGTTCATTTTAAAAGGCAATAATTCATTTTTATATTAGTTGACAAAAAGAAGCAGAAGAGGATAAAATGCTTGTAGCAATGCGAGAGTTGATCATGCAAATTGCAAAGTACCTGCAGGTAGGTTAAGTTATAGTAAGTGCATTGTTTTCATATGTAAGGTATGAAAAGGCATAACCTTCTCTTCATTTGTTTGAATTTAATATCTCATATGATTTTGTGTCTTTCAGACACTTCTTTTTGTAATCTTCATTATTTTTTTTACTGTTGTGGTCACATGGGCAGGAAAGAGAAGAATATTCAGACATAACTTTCTCTCACATCTTCACTCAGTGATTGAGTATGACACTTGACATTATTGTTAACAGGATCATGATCTCTAGAATATCCTAACAAAACTACTTATCAAAGCTTGGGAAGAGTATTCACTTCCAAGAGAATGACAGGTAGGTATAGTGAAAAATTTACACAAGAAAGAATCGACAACATTGTTACAACAATAGAGGGATTACTCTCCTGTCTAAAGTATCAAAACTTTTTGCTAATATCTTAAGAAATAGATGAAATGAATACATCAAAAAATTCCTGGGAGAAGAACAAAATGGATTTAGAAAGGGCAGAAGTATAAAAGATGCTATTTTCACAGTACAGACAATTCTGGACAAGCAAAATGAAGTAAATCTTCCAATTTTCCTCCTCTTTGTAGACTTTGAGAAAGCCTACGACAGAGTGAACAGAAGCAAAATGAGGGAAATACTGGGAGATGAAGAGATACCTACAGACATAATAAAAGGAATTCAGAGTCTGTATACAGACTCTCGGATTAAAGTAAGAATGAATGATGAACACAGAGACTTTTAGAAGAACCAGAGGCCTGTGACAAGGTTGTGGGCTGTCACCATGCCTGTTTAACATATATGCCAATCACATGATCAAAAAGTGAAAACCGGTTCAAATTTAAACAAAACAACGCAAGGATACGGAAGTTACACAAAGCCAAAACTCAGTAACATTTGATAACTGACAAAGGGAGAGGAAAATAATAAAGAGCAGGCTCTCAGTCTGCTTGCGTGCAACAGAGGATTAACACAAGTTTCTTAATTGTGAAATTAAATTTAAAATGACTTCTTGTAAGGCATTGTGTGCAACACTTCTCAAAGAATTGGAAACGATTGTCTGCAGGATGGAATTGTAATTTATTGCAATTGTTGTAACAAAGAAGTAAGTAGACTACACTGTAAAAATTGATCAATTAAAAAATATATCTAATGGTGTTTTCATAATCGAAATGTTTAGTGCTAAAGTCTAATGTTGCCGGAGAAATTATATAATTTGAAATTCTGAAACTCAGAAAAGGATACAACTCTCAATGAAACAGATATGAAACGAAAAACAAAACTTTAACTTTTATTGTAGTAAAAATAATTATTTTCAGACTAGTCAATAATTTTTAGTAGTTCTGAATTTTTTCTGAGGTTCAAGAAATTGTTTGGCGCATTGTTTTTAAATAATTATTGTACGTGGTAGTATGCACATTCCCTCCAACATTTTTCTCGAGTTTCAGAATTTTACTACTATATTTTAATCTAATTGAAAAAATACTTAATGAATATCTGATAGAATATGGCATCTTTAAATTAAATTTGTGAACGAGATGCGCGGTCAGAACCCAAACAAACCGAAAGAAAACAAATATCGTTGGAAATAAGAATGTAATATGAAACACAAATCTCTGCAACCGCTTAATACAGCCAAGAATTTACTAATTCTCTAGGAATCGACAGACGTTGCCACCCAACACTTTCCCGCCAAACGTTGTGACGTCATTCTGGACATTTTCAGAGTGTCCTCGTTCAGCACCCTCTCGTGCATGCTCTCGTGCTGCCTCGTTCCCGCCGCTCGTTCTTCGTTTTCGTTCATCGATCTCGCGATATCGGAGTCGATTTGTTACGATATAACCCTGGTAAGGTAACAGGTACATCTTGAAATATTCAAATGCAGACAATTATGGACATTCTGGATCACCCGAAAATGTTTGCTGAGTTTGATCGAAAATCGTTAATTTGACACCACAATACCAAATTCCATAGAAAACATTATTTCTCGGCAAGGGATGGCCGCACTGGTACCAGCTGCAGTGTATGCGTATGACTCATGGGCTTTGAGTGAAGTTGTCATGTCCCTACGTCCCGAGGCTTTTTGAAAATACATATTATTGAGGAATGAGTGTTTTTACAATCGGTTGTTTTGTGTGGAGTTACATTTTCTTGGATTCAACGATGAAGAGGAAATCTTACTGATAATTTGTTTGCCTACTAGGTTATGTATTAAGGCTTGATAATCATTTTGTTTTTGTATTCAAACTGTCATTGTGTGAAACAGTTCCAAAATGAAGAAAATGACTGGCCAGTTCCGCGCCACAACCTGGGATCCATTACTCATTGTGTCTCAAATTGTAGCAATGCAATGTGTCATGTATGTTGGGTTGGGTTTATGGATGGTAGTGATGGATACCCTTGTGGGATCTTCTCGTTCCCTCGATCATCTATTTAAATATCAGGTAATATATGAAAGATTATTTGCAATGAAACTAGAATAAAAGTAGTACAGTCAGACATTATAACAATGTGTTTTACCTGTTAATAATATTTATTGAGTCATATGTGCAATTGTTTATACATGACAAGTCATGTTGTTTGCTTTGATACTTCATAACAATATAAAATCTGATTATAAGACTGGGTTCTTTGGCACATACAATGGGTATTTCTGGTAATGTTGCTGGTTCTTTCCAGCCTTTTCTATCATTTGATTTCTACTAAATGTAGGGTTTTCTGAAGTTAATGAATATTTTGCTAAGGTAAAATCAAAGATCAAATCTATTGTTTATGCTACTTTATCTGATTAAGTTTGTTGAAAATGGACAAAGCCATCTCCCTAGAGCAAAGTAATTTTAACAGTCTAATTTTGACAATTTTCTTGCAAAAGATGTTTTAAAGAAATGTCTTGTAATTAAGGTACAAACTGTTTTGAAGAACTTTCAACATTTAGAGAGAGTTCCAGAACAACAGGATTGTTGCAGTTTAGAAACCTTCCTATTGGATTCATATAGAGATTCATTTGTGTACCGTATACTTTGATTGCAGATGCAGCTCATGTATGGTTATTTCTGGTAATTTATAGCAAATTCCACCAGCTTGAAAATAATGCAGAACATCAGAATATGTGTATCAATATATATGTTCATCCAAAGTATTGTTTCGATTCTCAACATGGGGCCACAGTCTCCTAAGCCAATGATACATAAAAAAAAAATTAGAGATTTTACTTATTTTCTACTTATGGAAGCCGTAACATTAAAAATATGAACTATAAGACAACAAGAAAATAAATCTACTGACTTACTTATTATTCATAGACTGAGAAAGCATATGATAGAGTAGACAATGAATCAAGAGAACTAGAAGATAACATATGTATAGAAATTAGGAAAGGAATCCAAAGCATCTAGACTGACTCACAGATGAAGATAAAAACGAACAATGGGAATTTGTCAAAATCTTTCACGAAAAACAGGGTTGAGACAAGGAGGTGGCCTGTCACCATGCCTGTTCAACATATATACCAACCATATAATAAAGGAATGAAAACAAACTATAAGAAAGGGAAAAAATATCAGTAAAAGACAGAAGATCCAAACAATCCTGTATGCAGATGACACAGTCCTAATAATACAATCAGAAGATGACTTGCAAATTGCATGGACTGTATAAAATAGCACAGAAATATAATACAGAAATTTTCAGAAACAAGACCAAAGCTATGGCATAGAGGAAAAGAAATGAGAAGGGTCAAAATGGGCAAATATTAGAGCACGTACTTATTATAATTATTTTAGCAACCTCATTGGACAGAGATCAGAAGACATGGAAAACAAACTTCAGATATACAACAGAATGAATGGATTAATCAAAAGACACTTCAGAAGAGAAACCAAACTAAGAATCCACAATATGATACCTAAACCAATCCTCATGTATGGTTCAGAAGTATGGACAATGAAAAGTAGTGAGCAACAAAGACCATAGGCAGTACAAATGAGATTCCTACATCATCTTGCAGAAGCGACACTAAAGGATAGGCAAAGGAGTAAAGGCATCAGAAACATACTAAAGTCAAAAAAATATAGTAGAAGAAATAAAGAATGGACAGAGAAAATGACTCTCTCACATTAACGGAATAAAACAAGAAAGATTACCAATATGGCGAAGGATGGGGATGTGGGAAGACCTCAAAAGAAATGGCTAGATCAGGAACACTTGGAGGTGTAAGCCTCCTGGGAAACAGGGACTGGTGACAGGCCCAGAAACCTGCAGTTGATAAGTCAACAAATAAAAATAGATTTTAAAATCGGCATAAACGAAAAATTCTTTGTAAGGAAACATCAAGTCGGTTGGTGTGTACCTTTCCTTATCTCTGTTTTTACTAATTGTTGCTGGCTTAAATTTCTTGTGAAGATTTGCTGGCATTTTTCAGTGAATGTGGAAAATCTTGCAGCTTCTTGAATTGGTTTTGCTCATTTGTGAAAACTGTAATATAAGTTGATAATTTGCTGTTTTCACAGGTCTTCTGTTTCTTACTTGCGCAAGTGTGTCTTAAGGATCAAAGCCCATTTGTTTTTCCTTTGATTTTGTGAATGCCATGAAGGCACACTTGACTATTTACAGATTATATAGACCTCTTTAAGAATTATGATTGCTCTGAAGTTTAAAAAGGTGGTGGTCATGAGGTTGGAATTCAGAATATGAATATGAACTAATAGGTACAATCATCACTTTCTATTACACAAAAAAATGCTTTATTTATCCTTCAGTCACTAACTTACAAGCAACATTACCTTAGTAATATCTGCAATGAGGCTTCTATATGACCTATTTAATATCTAAATGTAAACTGAATGGGAAGTGTTAGAGGTTTTGATAAAAAATAAGAACATCAGAAGAGATGTAAAATCAAAAAAAAAATATCCTGGTTAGGACATTGAGAAAAGATGGACTCTAATGGGAGTAAGCCAAGTAAGAACCAAGTAAATCATGGACAGGAAGCCTCTAACAACTCATAATAAAGGAAGGCCACGAATTTGATAGGATCTAAAAATA
Source organism: Teleogryllus occipitalis (assembly GCA_011170035.1). Lineage (NCBI taxonomy): Eukaryota > Metazoa > Arthropoda > Insecta > Orthoptera > Gryllidae > Teleogryllus > Teleogryllus occipitalis. The sequence goes on from BLKR01001382.1 coordinate 119,756, forward strand.
CTGAGCGTTAAGAATAGGGACTGGGAGCGGTAGTTCAGTGCAACTGATGTCACTGCAACGTCTCTGACCGGGAGGTCCTAGGTTTGAGTCCTGACGGCAGCAGTATTTTCGACACTAGCTTGTCAGCTAGGTCGAATTCAGTTGCTGTCTGGAGGAGAATTCTAGCGGCCAGCTGCTCTGATCGGTAGTTTTTCGTGGTTTCTCCGATCAACACTAGGCGAATGGCGGAGCAGTACCCTACCAAACGGGCCACAGACCGCGCACGATCTTTCCTTTCTCTTCCTTGTCCTATCCTCTCCCCTTACACACACACACACCTACACTAACATGCAATACACCACCACATATTCCAGGAAACCGGTCGGGAGCTTAAGAGTTTGTCCCAGCTGGGGCAGTGCCCCGCTGGTGGGAGAGTCCTGGTTAGGGGAAACCCCACTAGCTGACAGTAGGTCAGCACTAGATCTCGCCATCCAGGAGGGGAAGATCAATGCCATCTCCCAAGAAAAATGTGCTCTACACTTATGGGACTAATGACCAAAGCAGTTGATGCGCCCAGAAACAAAAAAATCAATCAATCAAGAATAGGGAGAGGCAAGCTAGAAACAAGAGGAGCACACTTGTTCAGGCCAAGATTCACATTGGGATGTAGTGCTAAATGACGAAGAAACTAAGCAGACTCTCTCTTGTGCACACTTTATGTTGCTGTTCCAGTGTTGGAGTACTGTAGTATTCTATAGAACACCTCCCAAAATGGGAAAGTTGAACAGTTTGCAAACATTCATAATAGATTATCTCTTTGCATTGAACGTAATGTTGATTTACAATTACGATGAAGTACATGCTGATGAGTCTAAGAAATTGCTTGGATAATGTATTTTTGTGCATCAAATTGGAAATTTTTGGCAACACAGGTCTTATGTCTTTTGACTTTTATTCTCAGTGAAATAAAAATTTACTTTTACTTTGAAAATTTGTGTTATTCATTTATTAAAAATAGTGCAAGCAATAAAATACCAGCTGTTTCAATTATGGAGATGTACGGGAATAGTAATTGTGTGGTAGACTTTTTTATTATTTTTTTTACATCCCTTCATATTAACATTAAATGACTAAATGCACATACATTATATTTATTTATATTTACTTTTTTTTTCTTTGGCTCAAATAAACTACACAAATTGGGTATGAAGTGCACATCATTAATCTATTAAGTCTTCAGGTTTTAATTGTTCATAATGTTTATTTCTGTATGTAATGTGAAATATATTCATAACTGAATTATTTATTTCAGGAAATCCATGTTCGTGATGTGAATGGTAAATTAGTCATCACTGCATTTGTACTAAATGCATTAGTGGGGTATGTCCTATTCAATAAGACAATTTATATTTATTTAGTTGTGAATGAATTAATGCATTTGATAAAATCTTTACAGATCCCTGGGTCTATGGTGTATTGTGCAGAGAACAAAGCAATGCTTGGATTTCACATGCACTGCTCATTTAATTCATCTGTTTGTGTGTTGGTTCTACAATGCACATTTTCCCAATGCTTTCTCTTGGTGGCTACTGAACATTGCGTGTCTTGCCATCATGTGTGTGTGTGGTGAATTTCTGTGCATGCGGACCGAATTGCAAGCCATCCCTGTAAATCTAGGTCCAAAAGTTGATTTATAGTAAACAAGAAGGAAGTGAAAATAACTTGTCTGTTGTGAAGTGTGTGATAATCTGAATGCGGAAAGTATCACCATGCCAGTTAGCAGTCTATTTGAAAATCTTTGAATTGTTTTGAAGTTAAAATGACTATGTGAAAATAAATTCTGAAAAGTTGCTTGAGAGACAGGCCAAAGAATTAAAATTGTGTGATATCAGTACCAGTGTGCGATTATTGAGTTGAACCAATGGTGTTTATTATATCAAATACCAAAACTCATTGTTTATAATATATTTATAGTCCTTGGACTATGTTGTTCTGAATGAGGTTTTGTTGTTAGTGAAGTATTATGTACATAGACATGATAATGATTATGAATGGTTTAAAACTAGCTTGATTCCATTATATATAAATAATTATATTTGAATGTGAATGAATTGCATTGTATTTTAAATTTAAATTATTGTTTTTAGGTGCATGTTCAGCAGAGAAGGTTGATTGTTAATATATCAAATTAAAAAGCTTAATATATAAGGTTTGAAGATGGAAAATAAATTATATGATACAGATTAGATCTGAATGAAATTTACTTCCTGAGTTAGCATGAAATTACATTGTTCAAAACATATTTAAAATGCGCATTATATTCAGATTTCTGAATGTTGTTCCTACAGCATGTAACTTTGCAAATGCACAAAATTCAAGAAAATATTTGTACCCTTCACAAAATTACGTGGTGATTCCTATAAAACCAACGAACTAATATCTAAAGTTTTGAAGTTGGTGAGTGTAGCTGTTATGCGAAAAATACAGCTCAAGCAGAATTTAGTGATTGTAAGCATTTCAATGAGCTTCCAGCAAGCAACATTAGTATTCCATAATCAATTACAAGGAAGACTAACATACTTATTTAAAAAATTATATATCGTTGTCTTCTATTGCTTGTAGTAACTTGAGCAAATAATCATTAAGTACAAGGTTGTCAGTATAATTATGCATTATGTTAATCAGTAAATTAATATGAATCTGATCATTCTTTTGTACCACACTTATCAGAAAATACCAGCCCATAAATCTCCTAAATCAGTGAGGTACAATAATTAAAAAATTGAAATTACATTTGTTTATCTACAAATACTAAATTGCATAACTTCTGTAAAATATATCACAAGTATCTCCCTTAAAACTAAACACCATAATTTTAATTGTACTTTAATGTATTGACACAGCACCCTTGATTTTGTATTGTTTACTGTCATTCTAATACTGTATCTTACAAGACATGACAATAGTCATTCAGGATCCTGTTTGATAAATAAATTGCAAAGTTTTACTGTATGCAGAATGACCCTAAGGGCATGACAGGGAATGTAAGGAAAACTTTTGCACAAATTTTACAGAAAGATCAAATTCTATTCTTTGATTTTCTGTTGGAATTTTTGCTCATGGTGGAAATTTGATTGCAGAAACAATGTTAGTATAAGAAGTTGTTTTATAACTAATTTTTTAATTGTTTGAAATTTGCGTATTGACACATTTGATATGGAAACAATAAAAAAAATTTTGAAAGCTAAAAATAATTTTTTTGCAAAATTGTATCACAGTTATTTTGTGTGTCTTGTTTTATATAATCTCTCTTAAACTAAATGTTACAATTTTTGTATAACAAAAAAACAAAAAGCTATATGAAAACTTGTTACATTTTTCATGGATCTCTAGACCACATTACCTACATTCAAGTGACAAACTTCTAGAATGTTTGATAAAGAAAACAAAATATACATCAATCAACCTGCCTAAAGACTTCCTCAGTCTCTGAAACATGAATTGGGAATTAATACTTACGTATAATAATTCAATTAAAGAGTTATTTCCACCAGAGCACTGAAACTCATGATCACCAAACTGGCAAATGCTCATATTAGAAGTACCACACAGCAAACCAAGAAAGGTTCTAGAAATGTTCTACTAGGAGCTATAATTTTGATGTTAAATCCAATGATATACAAGTCCCCTTCTGGGATGCTGCCAGCACAGTTGTAGCTAAGACTGAAAAGTGCAGGGTTTTATTTTGCCTGTTGCTCGTAGCACATTAATGAGTCATCAAATAATTTATTTATGTATTCCCAAGGATGAATCTAGTTCTTTTTTGGCAGCCAAAGTATATATTTTTTCAATGGCATGGGTTGGTTGAAGATATGGGTGAGGTTTGTTAAATAATCAAAGCATAAGTTTTCTTGTAGCAAAAAGAAAGAATTTAGAAAGTTTCAAAAAAAAAAATTTTTTTATGCAGATTCACCATTAAATGTACAGTAAACAAATTACAAACAAAAACAAAATAAAATTAGACAGGATGGAAAGCAGCATTTAAATAAGGAATTATTTTCAATTTTTTGTTTCAGAAGATCTGAATTATACTGGAAATGATTGGTTTTTCTTAATGATTTTATAATGTCCTTCATTCTCTAGGTTTCACACAAATGTGTAACATGGTTTCTTAGAGACATTCACTCACTGATCCATCATGAAATGTCTTGTAAAATATTACAATTCATGATACATTAAAAATAAAGTCAGGAGAAGCACCAAAAATAACAATCCTGGAGTCCTACACATAAATAGTATGTATTTGGAACTCCTTTACAATTATCAACCACTCTATACGATATGGTCTCTTCATGAGGAATGTAATTTGCAAGAGCTTAGCTCACTATCACATACAATCTGTAACATCCATATAAAGCATCTACCACAGCTATTAAATAGTTAAAGATTTCAAAAGGAGTGCAGCAAAAAATATATATAAATCTCAACATGTTTCAAGATATACTTCTTATAAGTACTATTGCTTTATTCTTAGACAGTAAGCAGTATTTATTGGTTCAAAAAATGTTGGATTTCATTAACTCTCAAAAGGCTCATTAATTTTTGGCTGGACTCTGAATTTTAATACATCAAGATTTCTTAGAAATACATTGGCAGAAATAAAAGAATTTTTGTCACAAAGTCATTGAATAATTTTTAAAACCATTCATAAAAGGAGATTCAATCCTTAAAAATATTACAAACATTAAACATTTGTAACCACTGGAAGTTAGGGAGCAAAAAGTTCAAAGTATGTTAAAAATGTACAAGCAAAACACTCATTTCTAAGTGTTCTGAAGAATTAGTGTGAACTTTGACAAATTATTCTTTGAAGGCACTGCTGAGGGCAACATCAACTTCAGAACTTTATTTCCACATTATTTTATTTCTTGTAATGTTGGTTAACAAACGAAAGATTCAAAAGTAGAGAGAAAACTCCATGAACACCCACGGTTTAAAAATGTGCTTCAATTAATAATTTTGATATTCATTCAAATTTAATAAAAAAAGGTATTCTTTCCATTTTTTTAAAAAGCAAACTTGTTTACACTAAATTCACAAGAAACAATACAGATTAAGATAACCAAAACAGGTTAACCTCACAACTATATGCTAATTTTTCAACTTTTCACTATGTTTTAGCACAGGGACTAGAGTTGAACAGCACTCATTACAAATAAAATTAGCATCAAGTCATTTACCTCTACTCTTCAAGATGCGAAAGTACTTTACTTAAACTCAAGAGTGTGGACGGAATTTATACATAAATTAATTTGAAATAAAATTGCAAACATTACATGAGCCAACCATTTTTTGATCCAATAGCTACTTCACAAAATGTTGATGAGAAAAGTCTTAACTACCTATTCATTACACTGTTGGTGAAAAAACATAACCAATCACACAGGTTTAGTTAATAAGAGTTATGGTCAAGATGTTATATTTTTTATGTTGAAATAAACGAATTAAAATAAAATGTTTAATTCTGTGTTACTTGCCTCCAATCAAACATTGCTGCTTTACAGTACTGCAATTTATAAAAGTGAAATCAGAATGAGAAAGATCACAAATTTGTCCATGAACTTATATAAATTGTTTTGTAATTTTTACACAAAACAATACAGAAGCATCCTTAGATTCATTCATTAATAAAACCTGTGTATGTCCTTTAACAATTAATGTTACTATACACAAGAATTTTACATAAGCTCTTCAAAATCAAAGGAAATTTGTGAAATGGTTATGTTTTTTTCACCAAAGACTTATTTGGAGGCATGTTGCTGGTTGTATTTAGTGTATGTTCACATACAAACTCAAGGGTCTAGAAAATTCTAGTAGTGGGATAAAGACAAGATTAAACAAGAATATATAATGAAAGGTATTTGTTAAACTTTTATTTTATGATGTCATTTTACTTACTTTTATAAGAAAATGTCCATTTTAATGCAAGAGAAGTGAACTTGCAACACAACCAGGAGGAAAAACTAGAAAACCCCCAAAATCTCTAATGATACGAAAGTTGCTATGCAATGAGTGTTGGGTTTATTTTTGAGATCCCTACGAGACATCTGAATAAATATTAGATCTAGAATGTGTGTAACCACCAGTCACTGCCTCCAAATTTAATAACGAAATTTATTAAATTATTATGATAATGCCTAAAGTATGAAGAATATGAAGGTTTCCTTACTAATGACAGTGTAAAAGTAATAATAAAGTTTAAATTAAAAGGGTATGTATAAATTAAAATATTTTACAGAACACAAGTTCATACAACAGAATAAAACAACAAAATTGTACACACAGTGCATGAAACACTAAATTAGTATATAAGGCAGTATCTTCAAAAAACTTTTAGTATGTACATATTAGTACAATCTACACAGGCCTGTTTTAGCACAGGAGGCTTAAGTAGAGTAAAAAAGGCATGTGCATTGCCCCTACATAGTATGCCCCAGCAATTATCTCCTTCTGCAGCTGGCTGCAATTAACCCTCACATCAAAATATCTTTCATGTGCACTAGCATTTCAATGTTCTATTAGCAACAATGTTCACTTGCAAAGGGCTAGGAAAAAACTTAAAATTCAATGATCCAGTACAATTTGCTTCTTTTTTACTGTTTTCAACCATGACAAACAAATACTGTACATCAATGAAAGTAGATAAAATTTTGACTACAGAAGACAACGTGCAAAAATGTCCAAAAGTTTCAAAATAGCTTATTTTATACAACAAACAAGCAACTTGTCAGTCAACAAATGCCATTTATTTATATGAATGAATATCTGTGCTAGAATCTCAAAAAAAATAAAATAAAATAAAAGAAGGTTCAGAATAAGTTTAAAACTGGCATAGATAAGAGAGCAAAAATACTTATTTATAGCAAGATGACTGAAAAACATTTTTACACAAACTGAACATTTATTTTCAATAAATAATATCAGAAAAATTCAAATAATTAATACATTACCCACTAAATTCAAGTTTTGCTTGTTAATCAAGGCTACCTTGAGGCGATGTTTCATCTTCAACTTCTGGTATGACTGAGTCCTGCTCAAGTCTCTGCCTTTCCAATAGCAGTTCTCTTCGTTTCTGCAACAAGATTGATCAACCAATAATTTTTCACCAAAAACAACATTTGAAACACAAGAGAGGAACAAATAATTATTTAGAGGTAATAAACACATATGATGTGTACTTGGTTATAGGTTTCAGATTTTAGGCAAATACTTCTTTACTGCTTTGATGAAGATACCCAAAATTAATTTAACACTTCCAATGACTTTGAAATTACAGGACCAACAATTAGTACTTAAAAATGCCTATTGTCAGATTAAATGCCTTTTCAATCTTTCAAAATTGTTTTGCCTGTTAATAAGCTGAATCGTATCAAGGCGAGACAATTCTGTTGTTGGTACATTATTGTTAGCAGTTTCAGCACTTCTTTTCAGTAGCAATTATTTCAAATAAAAATCCTGAATACTGAGCTAGGTTTACTTCATAGAAATAATCTCCGGTTGAGCATTTAGGGTAACCTTGACCGGAGGTGCCACGAAATTCAATCAGTCATTCTACTAATTTACATTTTCCTCTCCTCCAAATCTGCAAGCGGGTTTTATTAGTAAGTAATCTTAGAACTTGAAGTTCTCAAATGCTATAAATTGCTCTTATCTGACATTCTATTATTTTCAATGCAGGGGCAGGTTATTTTTTTATACTCCAAAAACACAATAAAACAATATTATCATTAACCTTCACTGATGTGTAGCAACTGTTAATTGCTCCTCTCTGATATATGATGATATTACGTATATTGTACTTCTCATTTACTTCCAGATCTCTTGTGACAAAAAATTCCATTTTAATAATCGTCTGAATAAAACAGCCTGAAGCAGAATAAAATTTATTCTGTAAAGTTATTTTCATATGACTTTATGCTGCCGATTTAAGAAATTATAATGTCAATTTTTACCTCTGAAGTGAACACCTAAAATGGGAGTATACTTAAAAAACTGATAAATATTTATCATCAGTGTAAACAGAATACAAAGCTCAGTATAAGAAGAATAAAAATGAGCATTTTGTTTCTTTCATAACTATTAAAACGTACATCACACTCTTGGGTGTGGTAGTAAAACAGTTAGCATATGGGACTGTTATACCCAAGTTTGCAGATTCAAATTTGATCAAAGACTTAGATTTTTAAGGGCGAAAAATATCCTTTGTACGCCTTCCATCATAGGGGAAGAAAAGCTGTCTGTCCCATGTAGATTTAATACATGTAAAATATACTGAAGCCCAAAAGAAGCCACTGAGCTGAATTCAAATCGGCTGGTTTGTCACCCAAGTAATACCTTCTTTCTCCGCTAGATGGTGAAAGGAGCGCAGTGAAATTTGCGTGGTCAGACAGAAGAGCGGTTCTGATGGCCCGAGTCTTGCCACATAAAATAAGACATTAACTAACAAACTCACTCTCCAGATTCCTCAAATTTTTGTCAGTGTCATAGTGTTCAAAGATTGGCTTACTTGTAATTACAACAACTATCTTTTGCATATCAACAACATTTATATTGCTAAAATACTTAAATATTTTTCTGGACTCACTTCTTCATTCAAGATAACTATACGGCCTTCAATTCGTGGCATCAATTGGCAAGACTCTTGTTCCAAATCATCCAAACTTGCTCGTCGTGTCAGGCGACTTCGTTGTATATGAGGGGGAGAAGGACTACCGCAGTGTCTGTCCCCAACATCTGCAGAACTGCCTCTTCGAAGAGGTGGAGGTCCATCAAGTTCACTGCTCCCATCCAATGTTTTAACAAGACTATGTCTGTAATAATGAAATACAAGTTAATATTTTTTATTTATTATTCATATAAACATTATAAAATTTTCTTTCTCTGAGATGTTTAAGAGAAAGTTTTGTCACCAAGTACATGTAATACAAGTAGTTATTGCCATTACGTGATAACATTAAAAAGTAAATTGCTTTGAAAAAGTAGAAGAGAAAAACACCTATTAAAAGAGAAAAAAAGAGCAACGTTTTCCAATAATTATTATGCAGTTCAATTGTGTTTCCATTTTAAAAGGTAAATAAACAAGTTCACTATTCACTTAGAATATCAACTTATCTAATTTCCCAGCCTTTTCTGTTATTTAATTGAAGTTTATTTACTTTTCTATAAATATTGTATGTCCATCAATACAATCAACAAAAATATAAATTATACCTTCGAGACAAAGTAACGAGAGATTGTCGATGTTTTGATGGTCGTTTCGTCTTCCCCAATCTCATGTTTATGGCCTGAAAATGATTCTGAACAGCTCGACCAAGTTCTGGACATTCCTCTTCATCAACCTACAAATATAATAAACATACTTCTTTTAATTGACATTTACTAGGTTTCCAGATTTTGAATTACATAAAAGTAAATGAAAGGAATACAGGGAGACACAGCAAAAGCTAGGGGCTGATTTCCTCTTGATTTCACCCACATTAGTAATATTGATTTTTCTTTCTTTCTTCATTCCATTTTAACTATTATTCTTAAAATATACCATAAAATGCCTATTACTACAAAATATCACAGGAAATTCTAAACCAAAAATAGGAAGTTAACTACTGGAATTTAATTAACAAAACTAATGGACTCACTGAAAACACTTTATACAAAAGTCAATAAATTATCAGTAGTCTGTATGTTTTCAGGCAAATTCCTTTTTTATCTTCCTGGTGTTAGTGACGCTTGAAAAGATCGATAAGACTTCTTGGTCTAAAAAAAATTATTGTAAGTCTAAATCAGCCTATTCATCTGTTTAGATTTTCTTGGTCTTTTATTTATTTATTAATTTTTTTAGTTCAATTAATGGTCTCATGTCCATGTTACACAAATACAATTATAGTCAATAAGTGTTAAAGTAAACAAAAATAACCATAAGGCTCGTGTAATCATCTTGTTAGTTCTTTAATACTGATATTTGGTCTTGTACCGTTCCTCTAGGAAAAGAAACATATCTGTGCTTTAGGACAAGACAATGTGAAGTACTATCATTGGGGATTTGAGAAATCATAAAACATGTAGTTTCTTGTATATGTGAATAAATACAGTAAATTCTGTCGAAGTCGGAATCAATTCGGACAAAAAAGTTAACGGTTTAGGGAGGTTTCCGCTATAAGCAGGTTTATCCATTTTATGACACTTGTGATATTGATATTTCCATCCTCCAACTAGTAAATAAAAGTAAGTAAAGTAGTAATTAAAATAAAGTAAAAATGACATGGTTTTGTTATGATTATTAAAATACATTTACATATAATGTACTTATGGAAGAAATTACCATTAAATGAGTACTAAACATTCTTCATTGACAGCTTCTGAGTTTCTCTTGCTTCTGTTTGCTTTTGTTTGACCTTTTCATCTAAAGTTAGTGTTTTATATTTTTCTTCCAACCATTGTTAAACTGGTTATGAAATCCATAAAAATACACCCCTCCTCACTGCCTACTGGTTGCCATCGGACTGCTAGCTGGCTCTTTCAATGCACAATGTGTCTCTGGCACAGAGGTTACGATTTTCAACTCCAGGCAAGGAGATGCATGAATAGAAGCCATGCATGTGCATGATTCCCATGCTCAGGAAGACAGAAGGGAGGGAATTTCCCTACAGCCTACGTCTTAAGAGACAAGCAACCCTGAGGTTGCTGAAGCCCCTCTTCTTTACTGCTTGGCTGCCATGACTAAATCACGTGTCTCAGAGACGGAGCACTTAAAACAGGCGTAGATGCATTCATTTCATTGAGAATATCTCGCACCTCTCTACCAACACCATTAAATTCACAGGAATTCTGATTTATAAAGGGTTTCTCCCCCTGTACAAAATGAAAAAACGTATCGTTTCTGCATTGGACAGGTTCTGTTTTATGCTGTGTAAAATGTCATAACTTCAAAGGCCGGAGAAATTTTCTGGATAAAGCAGGTTTCCGGCTTGTGCAGGTTACGGTTTAGACAAACTTTATCATATAAGAAACATATTATAATAATGATAATAATGATGATGATGATGATGATGATGATGATGATGATGATGATGATGATAATAATAATAATAATAATAATAATAATATATAAATACAATAAATTAGCTGAAAACATTCACTGTATTAAATATATTATTTAATCATTAAAACTATTTTAAATTGCACTGATAACAAAAGGCGATAATGATGGCTGCCTTTGGTTTGCGTTGATATAAATTAATAACTTCATTTACATGCAAAATTCGCATCAGGCATCATTGGTACACTTATGTATAACGTAAACACACTGAATTCAATGGCAGAAAGCTGTTTTCATTTCAATGTTTTTAATTTAAAAAATTATGTATTTTTCGCACTTTTTCTTTAAGAATTTTTTAAACGGTAGTTGAAGTGTCAGACAAATTGATATATTACACAACCATTAACAATATCACAAAGAAGTATGTGCTGTTGTAGCCCCACTTCTTTGGCTTAATCTATAAGAAAAGTGGAATCAAATATAATGCTACTTACCAAAATTTTTGCATCTTTCAACATGTTATATCCATCGCAACCAGAAAATAAATATGTCTTGGTAGCCAAACGATAGTGTTGATCATTAACCAAATATTCATCTCCTATCCTCACAAGTTGAGGATCAACCCGACTTCCAGGAGGTTGAGTAGGATCAAATGCAAAACTAACTCCTGCCACTTGAGGAAATCTGCCTTCAAGTTTTGGATATGGTGAAACACCATTCTCAAGTGCATCCAGAATATTTTGTCCTAAAAATGTATAATTTATTTATTCACAATGACACAGGCAATTGTTCAAACATTCAAATTTATTTAATTATAAAGAAATAAATGAACAATATAAACAAATAACAACACATTCCACGGTGGCAGCAGAGATATTGTAGTAATCCATAACGAATCATTATAAATAACAACAAACAAAAGTTAGACAGATTTTAATAACACTTATTTTAATTAACAGAAGGGCAGTTCCCCTTGCTGATGAAACAAATATTCTTTGCGATATAGAAACAGTAAAAAGTACAGTATCAGATGCTTCAAATTGGTTCCATAATAACAGATTAATAGTAAATGAAGGGAAATGGTTTCCATACATTCTTCTCTATATTCGTAAAATTAGTGTGTTGGGCAGTGAAAACCCAGGCATTTGCAGAGATAAACGTTCTGGGAGTTGTAAGATTGTATATCTGATATGTATAAATTAAAACTAGCACAAATCCTTATATATTATTTTTTGTCATCAAGTAGTCAAGTAATACTTTCATGAATCCATTAGTCAGCATGTTATTAATAAGTTGCTTTTTTTTCTCATATATCTGACCAGTTTTAAAAGCTTATGAGTTCTTCTTTGTTCATAGTTAATTTGATGAAAACGACACTTGCCAACATCACTTGCCTTGCTTTTCAACTGTTTCTATGTGAGACACAAGATATAGCTTTAACTTGTTTTTCAGATCCTCTATTGAATCAGAAGTCTGTGGTAAGATGGTGTTCACTGGGAAGAACTAGTTCAATTCTGTGTGCAGGAGCATTCATTTTAAAAGTTTGTAACTATTGTTCAAGAGTGAGACAGGGCCATAACTTTCGGCTCTGGCATGATCTTTACGTAGATTTAGGAGAGCAATGACTTTGGTTTATTTAAATTCTTGTCGTAGCCATCTACCTTTGAGAATATCTGTGAAGAAATGTGCGAGAAACATTTTCGTGATTTTCCAGTAAACCAAGAACTCATAGAGAAATTAAACCCTTATCCACCTAGCATGCCCTTATGAGCATGCTGCGCCAATCTTAAGTGCAAAATGTTGCAGTAATACGATTAGAACTTCATTTTCTTTTTTATTAGATTTTAACAGAAGTCAGCAATCGCATTTCAAAGTTCTGAGGACACATTGTCACACAATGATAATTTGTTTTTAAGGTTGTTTTGCAGGTAGCCATTTCCTCGAACAGGTTGTAATATTTTTGTTTTAATTCAGATTGTTGAATGAAATGTTCTAGATAATATAAAATGCGTTTCCTAAATAATAACTTAACCATGCTGCATCGATATTTTATTATTTTATATATTTTTGTTCACATTTCATGAGTGTCATTTTACCATGCCCATACAGGCACGCTAGACAGATTTGTTAGCAGGAAGTGACTGAACATAACATTGTATTATAATCCTCATTTTATCCTCATTTTGAGAACATTTGTCTAGATGAAATACTTGTTCTTATTAATGTTATCTCAAATGTTAAATATTTATTTATGATGCCAGATATGCAGAGTTTTATCAGATGAAGGTTCAGGTAATTTTAAAGATTTCTGTGCGGACCTATTTTGCTGATTTATTGCCCAATTACTTTTTGTTTCCGGATGCATCAACTATTATGATCATTAGTTCTGTAAATGTAGTGCCATTATATCTATCCTCTACAAGAACATGAAATCTGGCACTGACCTATAGATCATCTCAAAAAGAATCTACAAAGCTGATGACTAATTCTAAGAGACCTTGCCATTGATTATTCATCTCTTGCAAAAGAATTTGATGTATCTGCAGCAGAACTGACACCCAAAGACAAAATTAATGATGTACTGTTTACTCAAAATAAACTTTTTCATTTCTGAGCAACTTTGTATAGTTGAAGTAGTCTGCAATTAAAAAAACTAAATTGATATAAATAAATAGGAAGTTAATATCTGTTGGTTCTTGGCAAATCATGCAAATTTTTGTTCCAAAGTGTCTTCATTAGGTGCATCAGCGAAGAGGAAAATTGCAATACCACATCCACTAATGATGGGAACACGAGTTTATGGATGGTGTGGACATGAGTGATGACAACATAAATAAATATCACATTTCCACAAGAACAAAGAAATGGCACTAGTAAATTTTCCTGTCAAGGGCTCAGACAGATCCTCAGCAATATCTTATTGCAATATCCAACAGTATGACAATATTAAACTAGTGGTGCTACAGAATGGCAAAGACTTATTTGTATTAGTTTTCTATTTTCTTTGGTCTGGGTTAGCTATTCTGAATTGTTACTGCCACTGAACTGTAATGTCACTGAATTCTGATGTAGTCCATCAGCTGCCATCTATCATTGCCCAAAGTACATTTTTTTTAATTTTCTCAATTTTTCTGTTTCCAAATAGTAGAATTGAAATATTTATTTTCAGAATGCCAAAAAGAGTAAAACATCCTAAATGGCAATTTTCATTGTAAAATTTGGGGCAGTTTCTAAGAAAATGACGTGTAAGCGCTATTGTACATGCAGAATTTAAAGGTTTTTTTTCACAGAAATTATTTCAGTTTTCGATAAACTTCATTTGAAGCAAGTGACACAAGTGAAGCAAGAATAAAGTATACAATTGTGCATATTAATGGCATGAGAGATATTTCAAAAAAATTATATTTTTATAATAAAAAAAAAAAAATAATAATAAAATAAAATAAAAAAGAAATTAAAAAAAAAAATAATACTCCAAAATAAACTAAATGTCATATTAAATAGTGCTATTAGCATTATCTCTTGGAAAAGTTTGAAGAAAAAATTTGGAGCCATTTTTGTGAAAATGATGTTTGAGCATTTCTGAAAATGCAGAATTTTGAGCTCTTTGAAAATGCACAAGTTTTCGAGAAACTTTGTATAAAATTATTTATAGCACATGTATTTATAAGCACATGTACATAAATACAATAATATTAACAAATTGCCACTAATGTAAATATTAATGACATCAGAGAAAAGTAAAATAAATATATGTTTGTAATTTTTGAAAAAACAAAAGAATAAATCAATATGACATTTATGTTATCTTATAGAGTAGATTTAACACTATCCCTACCAAAAGTTTAAAGAAAGATTTGGAGCAGTTTTCAAGAAAATCTGTTTTTTGTTGTTTTTTAAAATTGAACATATTGCACATATTACATGCAATATTGCACAAAAACTACTAAATGTTTCTAAAAAAAATGTTCTTGACCTTCATGAAAGAATTGGTTATGGAGAACAAATGTCATTTGAAAGAAAAATCTCTATCTTCAATTGTTCAAATATCTTCAAGTTTTAGGATGTTCCCGAAATAAATTAATACTTTTGCAATTTTCAGAAATTCAATGTTAACAGTGGAAAACAGACCTATGCTACCTTTAAAAGTACATTTTACTCTATTCTTACAAGAAATTTAAAGAAAAAATTTGGACCTGTTTTTGAGAAAATTTTGAAAATGTACCAAGGGCTTCATGTAAAATACCCCCAAAAATTAACGAATGTTTTTTTAAAATAGCAGAACATCGACTCAGGCCAGATGGTCAGAGGTTTCTTCAATTTGGAAAAAATTCTATTCATAGTTTAGGTGCTAGTGTTCACATATACCAGATGGACGGACGTTTTGAAAAAACACTTTTGCGGTATTGGATGACCCCAAAATGAGTATTTCTGTTGCAATCTCGAAATCAATTTTCCAAAGCATTACATAACTTTCGCTACACTACATACATTACTCTGTACATAAATGAGAAAGTAAAAATGAACATGAAAATGTAACTATTGGCGGTTCGCCTATGAAAGATGCTCCTCAGGAGCAAATGAAAAATTTATCATCGAGCTTTGGGTTACTTGCTGTAATACATCTCCTAGCCTTCTTTTGTTATCATTTTGTCCCCTCCCTCTTCCTATAGCACTTCTTCTCTCATTGAGGAGAGACTTTTATAACTTATTCACTTTAAAGTTTATGCTCATTCTGGTCTCTAATACCACAGTAGGAGAGAAATGGCTTCCATTAATGATGAAGGAACCTTTTTTTACATAAGAGTAGAAATAGATTTCAAAAAATGACAGAATTTCTTTAAGGTGTGTTTATTTACACCTGGTACTTATTTATAATAATTTTAGTTTGTTTTATGCAACTTTGACTATAATTTTTAAGTTAAAAAATTTAACATTGTTTTATAATAATTTACGCTTATCTTAAATTTAAACTCCTGAAGAAGAGGAAAAGTAGTACTTGAAACGTTGAGATGTAACAACTTCAAAATTAAGAGGACATTTTAATAAAATTCTTCTATCTAAACTATGGTTTCTGATTATTGTGATTTTGGTTTCAGTATGTTTAATTAAAAATGACTGTTAAAAAAAATCTGGACAAACAATCTAAAAACAGAAATTTCCAATGAAATGTGCTTCATTATTCTTCAACATCTCTGTTGTTGTTGCTTTTTGTTGTTGTTGTTGTTTTTATTTATTTACTGAAATCATATTACCAAAAGGTACATATTAGAGACAGTAATATATACCAATATTAAATTTGGAAAAGTTTTTTATAGCATAATTTTAGTGGTTTTACAAAATATGAAGCATAGATAGTCATGATGTTTTTAAAGGTGATGTATGATATTAATATTGACAAATTTTTGGTAGCAATAAAGAACAAACTTGATAACTTGCAGACATCAAATGACTCTACGTGTGCAGCTTAGAGAATTGAAAAATGCAAATATTGATGTTAATGCAAACTTAGATTTGATAAATGGCAAGCTTGTTGCTTTAGATTCTGTTACAGGTCCTATCTCGGATCTGAAGACTTCATTTAATTCTCTCAGAGATCAAGTTACATCCATGGGCGTTACTCAGGTTGCGCCTGAATCTTCACTGTAATGACCTTGAAGAACAGATCTCCTCTATCAAACATGATCTTCAGAAAGCCTTGTCAACTTCTGGTACTGAACTTGACACGCAGACTACATTGGTGATATCTGGTTGTCCTTCTATGCAGAATGAAAATTGTACTTATTTTCTACAACTCCTGTCTACCATTGCTGCGGTATTGGGCTTGCAGTTTGATAGCATCACAATTCTTTCTATTCCTACTAACAACAAGCCTTTGATAGATTTACTTTTGTAATTATTCGGGATTCATGGTTGTCTGCTAAACAAACTAAAAGATGCCTTCGGCATCTGAAATAAATAGTGAATGGGAAGATTCCATGGTCTACTTAAATCAACCTTCATCTGCAAACAAGAGGAATATTTATTTTGAGGCGAAGAAGTTTAACATGGAGAGTGATTTCAAGGCAGCAAGGTAAGAAATGATGTCATTAAATTAGGAAGGATGAAACAGCAAAGCCTGTTAAAATTCTCTCTCATGAGGATTTAACTTAATTATTGGCATGACTATCAGATTCTGATGATGGTAAATGTTCTCATTGTGCAGTCGGCTTACTGTGGCTCATCTTAATGTCAGTTTGTTGATCCCCCATTTGTCACTGGTCCAAGATTTGATAAACCTGTATGAAATTGATATTTTTACAGTGTCTGAGACCTGGCTTTCCCCTTGATGACCCAAATCCTATTGTAGATATCTCTGGATTCAAGTTTACATTATGTGATCGCAAATGCATAGAGTTGGAGGAGTGGGAGTATATGTTACGTCTGATATTACACATTCTTTTATTGATTTGAACAATGATTTGACACATAACATTGGCACTAGTGTTATGGGGTTTCTGTTAGACAAACTTGATGCGATTCTTCTACACAGTCTTTAGCTTTTATTAATGTCTAAAGGCTTCCAGACACTTTTCCTGTCCAGTTTTTCATTGCAATAGAATCTGTTCTTACTTATGCGTTACCCCGTATACTGCATATTATCTGTTTGGAAGACTTTAATATTAATGCTCGCTCCTCTACCTCTGATTACTCTAAAATGCACAATGATTTTGAACAAATGTTTTACCTTATTTAACTGATCAGTGAGTCAATAAGAATTACTGATGTAACTTCTTCTGTGTGAGACCTTATTTTTGTTACAGAATCTTTGAAGGTTGATTTATCAGTTGTGGTTGATTCTCATGGCGTTAGTGACTGTCTTATGGTACATTGCAAGATTGCTTTGTGTAATATTGTCAAACTTACGCTGGGACTGGATTTGGGCTCCCTATTATTTTGTCATTCTGCCAACTGAAGAATGTTCACATGGAAACAATTTATTTATAAAGCTAGAATGAAGGAAAAGTAAATGGTTCTAGGAATGGGAATAAAGGGATTAATATTCTCACATGCTTTTTGACATGATTTGTACCAAATCACAATATACACATTAGATAGAGTGATATGGAAGATGGAGATTTTTTCTCAAAGAAATGTTCTTCAAAACTGGATCTTTAAATGTCATGTATAACTTCTTCAAAATATGACTAGTTTTCATGTAATTTTGAGTGAAATAAAACCATTTTAAAAACAAGGTTTTTTCAAAACAGCTCCAAATATTTTCTTTAAATTGTTTCCTTGGCTGGTGCAAAGGACACTTAAAAGATAACACTGGTGACATTTTTGCTGAATTTTTAAATTTTTAAAAAGGGTTGAATTTTTCTGAATTTTTAAAAAGGGCAAAAGTTAGAAAATAATGCAAGAAAGTATGTGCTGTTATAATGGTGATAACAGAACAAACTAAATCACTTGTGAAAACTATATCTGTCCATGAAAGTGAACTGACACTCTTGAAAAATTATCAGTTAGGGGTTTCAACTTCTGAGGCTGGCAAAACGCTTTTGACGCCTGACCCAACAATATTACCAACACAGATTATGTTGAAAATTACAATTTGATGTGGATTGAAGTTTTCAGAGGATTATTATGATGTTAAAAAAATTGCACACTACTGAAATGACTGCAGTGTAACAATAATAAATAACTGATCAAGTAAACTTACCTGTAACGGATATCACTACCAGAGGATCCATCATTGGTATGACAGTAACCAGATCTCGCATCGTGAAGTTCCCAGCAGGATGAACCATATCCGAACGAAATGTACCTGAATTGAGTAAGACCAGGTCTGCTCCAGTGGCTGCTAAAACAACATCACATATCCAATTTCCTAAATTTGATTCACTTGTGCGAACACTTTGGAAACGTCCATCCAACGGTACACTAAATGATCCAAGAACTTCATCCATTTTGCCTTCCATTACACCTAAAGAAGAATTGAATTTGCAGTCAATAAAATTACATATGTATGTAACTGCAAAAAGCTCATTTTTGTAAGCACTTACTATCATATTTTTCCAAAGCTGTTTTCACATTAGGATCTTCATCATAAGATGAAGTAACTGAAATGTCTTCAACAGTAATTTCCACTGATGCCTTCTCAAATGATAAAGATACTTTAGAAAACTGACGAAAATCTGTTCCACTCTTGATAATATATTTCCCATTCACCTAAGAGAATGATTTGTAATTGCAAGTTGAGAGTAATGAAAAAAATATAAAACTACTTTTAATACACTCAAAACAATTATACCACTTACTTGTTTAATTTCGTATACATGATCATGCCCTCCCAATATAAGATCAATTTCTTCTACATTTTCTGCGAGTTTAATATCATTTGGGGTGCGCATATGTGTTAATGCTATTACGTAATCACAACCCTATAAATAATTATTTGATTAATCCACAGCAGCATGAAAAACATATTTTCATTGAATACTATTACAAAACAAGTTCTTGTGTCAATAAGTAGTCAGTATTTCACTACATTATGTGTGAAAATGGATTTTAAAAAATACCAAATCTCTATACTGTGAATACTGGATTGTTGAAAACTTAAACAACAAAATACCCAGCTGGCAGAAACTAAAATTCAGATACAAATAAATATATTACTATGTCACCTTCATAAAACAATTAGAATCTATACAGCATAAATTTTTAAATAATGTAAACTTGGACTTCCTTCAGTCACATAATTATGAACAAATACATACAAAATAATTATGAACATATCACATAATTATGAACAAATAACCTCTACTTTATATGTGAGTTCATTATAATCACACCAAAATTATCTTGACTATTTATTTCTCTATGATCTTATATATAACACCCCTGATGTGATATGTTACTTTCAAAATTAAATTGGAAAATTCCCCCACAACATACAAGACATGTTAACGAGACCAAATTCTTTTTTCCAGTAGCTCAAATGAATATGTACTTCTATAGTCCAATGAATCATATGACGAGACTTGCAAATAGTATTTGTAACATCAATCTTTTGACTTCAAAAAGTAAATTTATTATAACAGTAAAAATTAAATTATTAAATGATTTTAAATGATTGTGAACTTATGAATTATACATTATGTATTATATTCATATAATGGGGGATTGCCTGTTTAAAATGGAATAAATAAATTACTAAATACTGCAGGAAATTACAGTCAATTTGAACAAAAAATTAGTTTTAATATAGCACTTACAGTTTACAATAATGCCCTTCGTGCTAGATCTTAAAAAGCTATAAAAAAAAAGGAGCAATATAATGGACATATTTATTTGCAAACCTCTTGCTTCAGTTGAGCTCCTAGTTTCCTTCCAGCTTCCACAAAATCAAGGAATGTAACTTCTTCAGGATTTATATTAGAAAGTGTATCAAGCCATTCCTGTTCCACCAACCCTATCTATAACACAAGAAATAACATTTTAATCATCAAACTCTCTTACTGACTTGCAATCTTGTAGTTTTGCTTGATCAGTATTAATTCATACCAAACCCAATCTTTTCCCATTCCAGTCAACAACATGTGTAATACGACCATCGCCAAGAGGTCTTCCAGTTTCTTGATCAATTACATTAGACATAAGCCATGGGAAGTTGGTTTGGGCAGTTAATTCACTTAATTTTTCTAATCCAAAATCTGAAAAATAAAAACTTAATTGTATTGCTGTACAGAATCTACAATATGCAGACCAGTCAGTTCATCTGCACATAAACCAATATGATGGTTTGCGTGATTAGCTGCATTGATGATTTCCCATCCATTCATCCATGAGGTTATCAATTAAAAAGAGTTTGAAATATAAACTATAACTATCAGACACATATCGAATAACATATAGGAAAACATAAACACAAAATAATAAAACATGCCTTAAACTAAAAATAATTCCAATTTAAACATACCAAAATCATGATTTCCAAACACGGCACAGTGAGTTCCCAGCTCATT
The DNA here is from genome assembly GCA_011170035.1 of Teleogryllus occipitalis. Classification (NCBI taxonomy): domain Eukaryota; kingdom Metazoa; phylum Arthropoda; class Insecta; order Orthoptera; family Gryllidae; genus Teleogryllus; species Teleogryllus occipitalis. Next base: position 140,837 of record BLKR01001382.1, read on the forward strand.
AAGTACTGGAATCATCTGTTCTCCTTTTGTAAAAGTACTTACTGCAACAAAAAGTAGTACAAAATAAACATACAGCAAATCCACACAAAAAGTTCACTAAAAGCTCAAAGACAATAATACTTACACATACTAGGTGAGAAAATATCACCACTAAACAGAATTAAAGGATTTAGATGAGAAAATGATTTAAAAGCAGTGCAGAAACGAGCAGCTCCACCAACAGGTTCTGTTGCTCGTGATTCTACATTATATACATCATTGAAATGTAAAATAGTAATGACATTGCTACCCATGGCTCCTCCTGACAAGGAACTGAGTGTACGCCGACCTGCTTGTCGCACTTCAAGTGATGCCTACAATAAAAATGGACAAATATGTTTAATTGCACTTTCACTTGAATTCTTAATAAAATATTTCTTGAAGCAACAATTGACACAGAACATAACATGTGCTGATGAAATAAATTTTTTACAAAAGTGCAATAACTACACATATAGTATAATGTATAGTATAATACTACAAAAGATGCCAAATACACATCAATAAAAAAAATACTATTTCAAATATTCCATTCATTATCACTAGTATGTAATCTATTTAATTGACTCCATAAATAGTAACTTTTAATTCCATAATAATTTATTTCTTAATATTCCACAATAACTGCTTTTTTAACCCCATTCCCCCCCCCCCCCCGCAAGACCTGTGAATTTTATTTCACCTCTTAATACATTTGAAATATCACTATTAGTCAATTGTCTATGTCACATGTCCTAGGCAATAATAGTACATTCAGACATTGATGTACTTTTGCTTACCAAATGATAATTAATAAAAATGTCACTTGGATGTACACAGATTTTAATCCTTGAAAACTAGATAGTTAGCTCCCACTGTTGCTCTCTATGCTAATTTTTTTCACTGAGAATAAAATCTTATTTTACTCTCTTGTACCATAAATTACTAGTACTGAGGCAGATGCAGAAAGAAATAAAAGGGGGCTACATTTCAATTTGGACCCACTTCTCCTACAAATATATTTCAAAGCTTTGAGAAAAAATATGTGAATATTCCTTCAGATATGTTGCAATAAATATAAAACTTTTTAATTAATTGAAAAAAAAGTACCAAAAAAAATTAATAATAATAAATGTTGGGAAGAGGGCCTTTGCCCTGTTGACCCCCCACTGTATGGTATGCTCATGCAAAATTAACATTTCTATATTCCAATGGTTCTAACATTTTCCTCTACATTTGAAGAAATACACCAGAAATATTTTCTATTCTTCTACAGGTATATTGAAGGAGATTTTAATCTGATATAGGGGTAATAAATAGCATCTATGAAAAACATTTCTAAAATTCAAAACTACATTTCAAGCACTTATAATATTAGCCGAAAAATTAAACAACTTTTATCCAATTTAATCACATGCCCATGCTACAGTACATAGCCACTAGATTTATAACATAAATATTACAAATTAATTCACAATAAAGTTTACTTTTTAATATATTTTGAATAATAACTACATTTAAAAAGCAAAAAATGAGAACCATGCTTAACGTCATGCATTGTCTTAAAGAAGCTGTGATAGGAAGGTTTAGCTAAAACACTTGTAACGAAAAAACAATTTTACACAATTAATGTTAACCTGTTTCAGCCATCCTACAACACTTCTCACTCCAGAAGAAACTTCTCCAGGAACCTCAAATGAAGACGATTCAACCAAATTTGACCATTTTGATCTAAGTGCTGCCTGTGCAGCAAAACTTGCCATAATTCACTCAAAATTCAGTATTGTACTGAACTACAGAATAAAGTACAGACAGATTAACATAATGTTGTGGGCAGGAATGGTAAATGGTTTGTTATATCAAATGCAATATGAACATATCACTTAATATTATTATCATTATGGTGATTAACATTACAAGGAGCTGAAATCTGTTAAGCAGAAATTAGTAAAATTGCATGCAAAAGTACAATTGCATTGAGATGTACGGTTAATTTGAGCATTAACAATGCAAGTAAATCAGCATTTCATTCAATTTCACTGAAGTTGCACCATAATGTAGTAATGTTCCCATCACAAGCACATATCGGAACATTACATTCCCAATTCGGCACAATTTCGCACATGCCACTATAATAATAGTCAATACATAACATACGTTTGTCGCCTATATTCAAGTCGGGTTTCGTGGCCAAGAGTATACTTTCTGTAGCAATGAAAATATCGCGTCAATTCGAACCAGAACTCTTACGTTAATGATTTCGATCAGTAATATATTTTAGCATCGAACATTACTGTCCTACCCTCCTGCCAATCTTCACGCGATTGTGATTCATCCTTAAGCCCCGGTTAAGCCCACTTATCCCCACCGGCCATCGGTAACCAGCACCAGCGCGATATCTGGCCTGCCCACTGTCCTCGCTGTTCCGATGTCTCCCCACTTCCTCACCTCCCACTCCGACTTGAGTTATATAGGCAGGTTAGACAGCTTCGGCATTCTGACATACATGTATCATATTTCATTACAGTCTTAAACAGGTTTTACAGCATTAATGCGACAATTTTGATAGGGAGACAATTTATTAAGTACTTTCTGAGGAGCGTTTATCGATCATTTTCCTCGTGAAAGCAATGACCCCTTTAAGCCTTGCCGCTCATCCCATTTAAAATTTTTGACAACTTAAGAAGATTGACCACCAATTCAAAAAGTTTTAGCTCCCCAATAAAAGTTACAATATTGTGACCTTGAAACGTTATGTTTTGAGTGAACGTAAAGTAAGGTAGTGAAAAATAATGAAACTGATTTCTCGCGAGCCCTTTTGATTTACGCGCGTTCAAGTGAACAACGTTCTTCCAATGTTTCGTGATTACATTCATTTTGTAAAACACGCATTTTTTTCCATTACGCTCTCTTTCGAATTGTCCTATTGCAGTTACAACCATGAGAGTACATCACCTTCAAACGATGTCTATGACCCAAGTCTTGCGCAGTTGTTACAGTAACTTTCGGTATCTCAGTGAAGGGGTCGGTTTCTATTTCTTTGTAGATTGGTCAATACGACTTTGGCCCACTTTCGTTGAGCTCCAATGCATATTACTCATTCCTCTTAGTTGATTCGTGTAGGGTGTGGCACAAAAGAGTTTAACAAGACGAGATTTGCCAAATGCGAAAATTGTCTGTCAGCATTGTTAACAGTGATTCTCCGTATCTCGCGTTCGACATTTCAACATGAGTAGCAAACACTCCAAATATAGCTTAATAAACTGGAGGTCACTGTCATAAAGGGAGATCAGAAACTCCCCAAGAAGGGAGGTTCAATACTATCGTCTCTTCCACAGTCCTCGTTAAAAAACAGTAGCTCTACGTACGTGTACAATGTAGTTTCAACATATTTTTTTCGGTTAGATGTACATTCAAAGCACCATAGGATGTGTATGTAGTGTATTTCTCTTTTATCATATTATTATAACGAATTATATTGCCATTGGACCCAAGCGACCAGAAAATTAAAGCACACGAGAAAAGGTCCCTCTTTCTCATAAATAAAATAAATTTTTAAAAAATTGAGTAATTTTTTTAAAGAAAAAATTGAAAATGTGTTAAGGGCTTCATATAAAGAAACCCACAAAAGTTTTTAAAAAATCCGTTTAAAATTTGAGGGTCAGCTATATCAGGTAAATCGATTTAGAAATATTAATATTGGTGAAAATTCTGTGTACGGTAGGCGCTAATGTTTTTCACTGTGCAGTCTGTCTGTCTTTCTGTCAGTGTCTGTCTGGTTTGCTGGCTGACAGGCTGTCGGGTTGGTTGGCTGTCTGCTTGTCTGTAAAGATCTCTGTCTGGCTTTCTGGCCGGCCAGCCATCTGTGATCAACGCTAGCGTCTAAAATGTTCAACCGATTTTCTCCAAAATTTTCTCTCTGGCTGATGTCGCATTTTCGTTGAAATCCCTGATTTTTTTAATATCCCAAAAATTCATTTCTTTCAGCGACTTCCTATACCTCAAATATCGAATGTAGAGATTTTCCCCTGAATGAAATATATTCTTTAAAGACAAGTTTTGAAATTAGGTCATGTACAATTGCAATTTTTAAACATTTTTTTCTCAAAAAACGGGATCAATTTTTTCTTTAAATTTTCCCTTTGTAGGAAGGTAAAAAATTGGGGCTATTCTCATTTCCGGCGAACTCTCTGGATTTTGGAAAATTGCAAACTTTAAACATTTAAAAATTACAAAATTGAAGATAGAGAGGTTTGCTTTGGACAAATCTATTCTAAAAAATCAACTCTTTAAAAAAATCATGAACAATTTTCCGAAAAAAGAATAGTGTTGCGTAATTTGGGGTTGAAATTTATGCATTTTATAAAATAAAACATTTTCTCAAAAACCGTTCCAAATTTTTTCTTCACATTTTTTTCATGGATGGAACAAGAAACGCTTAAAAGAATGGCGCAGGTCTCATTTTCTTTAAACTCTCCGTATTTTCGAAAATTGAAAAAACGAAAAAAATTCTCGGAGAACAGGAATTTTTTTAAAGAAGAAAAATATTTATAGAATTTGAACTTAATTAAATTGAGTATTTTTACGAATTCACTAAATAAGTACAAAACCAATCATAATTTTAGTTTCTTTTATCCATATTACTAATTTCCATATCTCACAGAAATTGAAAGGAAACTATGAAAACTCCGGCCTCGAGAGGTGTCTAAGGTTTCGTTAAATACTCACGAAGGTGGCTCAGGGCCGACGTCAACCGACGTCACTGCAGTGCCTCTGACCGGGAGGGCCTTGGTTCGAGTCTCGATGGTGGCAGGATTTTCGACACAAGATGGACAACTAGGTCGAATTCAGTCCATGTCTTGAGAATTATAGCGGCTCTGATTGGTAGTTTTTCGTAGTTTCTCCGATCATCACTAGGCGACTGCCAGAGCAGTACCCTAACACACGGGCCACGGGCCGCGCACGATCTTTCCTTCCGCTTCCTTGTCTTCCTCCCACTTGGGAAACTAACTGGGAGCTTAGGGACCAGCCAGGTGCCCCGTTGGTGGGAGATACCTGGTTGGGGAAATCCCCGCAAGCCGACGTAGATCGGCGCTGGATTTCGCCAGCCAGCGGGGAAAAGATCACCGCCATCTTTCGCGATAAAAGCATATACTATAATTACGGGACTAACCTTAGCCGTTGACGGGCCCAGAATCATAAACAAACAAATAAATAAATAGATAAATAAATAAATAAATAAATAAATAAATAAATAAATAAATAAATAAATAAATAAATAAATAAATAAATAAATAAATAAATAAATAAATAAATAAATAAATAAATAAATAAATAAATAAATAAATAAATAAATAAATAAATAAATAAATAAATAAATAAATAAATAAATAAATAAATAAATAAATAAATAAATAAATAAATAAATAAATAAATAAATAAATAAATAAATAAATAAATAAATAAATAAATAAATAAATAATAAATAAATAAATAAATAAATAAATAAATAAATAAATAAATAAATAAATAAATAAATAAATAAATAAATAAATAAATAAATAAATAAATAAATAAATAAATAAATAAATAAATAAATAAATAAATAAATAAATAAATCTGAAGCGCCAGTAGTTTACTTTCTCGTATATGTACGTATGTACGAAGTAAAAAACTAGTGAATGGAGGAAGTTATGTGATGCTGCGGGGACAATGACGTTTTCGTGGCAAAAAAATCTGAATTTTTTACCGTTCCTTGTCTTTATTTGTAGTAAATTACGTTTTACATTCTCGTATACGTACTTATATACGGAGTAATATACGTAGTGTGGAGAAAGTTATGTAATGCTGTGGCAAAATAGTGGCGTTAAACAGCACGTACTTTCTCGCCTTTAGTAATGGTTATGTAAAACTACTTATACCGCACTTTTTCTCCAAATTAACACCTCTCAGTCATCATTTTTGTAAAATTAATTTGATATCGAAGAACGTTTGGTGCGAAAATTAAATAGTTTCAAGCAATAGATTTTTTAATCGAAACTTTAAATGAAAATATATTTGATTCATATATATATATCATTGTATAAGGTATTCAGTGTATTCACGATCACATCCGAAGAGTTTTTCAGCCTTACAATATTCTGCCTAAGCTGTACGTGAGAAAATAAAATAATTAAAAGTTAATAAATAATATGATCTACCAGCCATACCTGTACGCTTCAGTGCCTAGTTGCCAGCACATGGACGGTTAAAATGTGCGTTTTACAACGCTGTAACACTGATAGCCTATGCAAACAAATGCAAATAGATCAAAAAATATATAACAGTAATTATTATACACTATAGTATTGTAATATTTTCGAAATACGTTCGTTTTAACATGAATTACACGTTACTCCTTGTCTGAACATGTAATGCCAAATGCTCTATACATTTTCACACCTAAGAAAATTTCCCCAAATTGTCTTAATTAATCGAAGAACAAACGTTTCGTTTCCATCTGTATTCAGAATTCAATATGTACATGGGTTGGGGTAAGGATACCAGAATTTACGAAAACATTCAGAGAATACATTTCTCCCATAGAACGTTGCTCAGTTTTTGACGGTAAATAAAAAATATAAATAAATAAAACAAAGCCTCGTGATGATTGCATGTCAAGGTACAACAAAGAGAAGATTTCAAAAGAATTTCACATTTCATTATCTTATATTGCCGTTCAACAATGAACTTCTCAAATATCGCTGTATTGCTTCCCAAGGCAGCGTAGGTTTTAATATAAATTTAAAATGTTCGTAAAAATTAATGGTATTCAATTTTTTCAATTTTTCTTTTATGTAAAGTATTACAAATAATGCTAGTATAATCCAAAACCAACCAATTCAAAGGAAGCGCCTATGGTGGATACCTGCGTTTATTTCGATAGCCAGGAACAGTAGTCATTTCTAACTTCAGAAATGAAACATACCAATCAGCAATCGAAATGTTCTTGAAGTAAAGAAGTAATTTGTTAGTTATAAGTTAAATTTATTACCTTCCTTCATTTTTTCTTTTATAAGAATAGCAATAGTTTTCAAACACTCTCAACGAGGAGGGATACTTTCGGAACGGGCGACTATGTTTGTCGGCAAATTGCACAAAAAATACTCATATTTTCCAAAAATTCAACTTGACCTTATTTGAAGATCTCTTTTTGATGAACACATTTCATTATGAAAAAATGTTTCTTCACAATTGTAGTTGCAGGAAGGCGCCGAATTTTATACATTTTCGAAAAATCAGGCATTTCAACAAACATGAGACCTGCACCATTCTCTTAAGTGTCCTTTACGCTAAGAATTAAATTTAATAAAAAAAATTGTGTCGTTTTTAAGAAAAAAATGGTATAAAGAAAATAAAAATTGCTTATGTTTGACAAAATATCGCAAAAAAAAAAACGTTTTAAAAAAATTGAACATAATATTATTTTTAGACGTTTTTCATGAACAAATTTCATTAAAAAAAAGTTTATCTTCATAATTGTAGTTGTAGAAAGACGCCGAAAAAATTTTGAACGTTTGCAATTTTCGAAAAATCAGGGTTTTCAACGAACATGAGACCCGCACCAATCCCTTAAACGCCCTTCACACTATCCACACAACTTTAATAAAAAAACGGAGCCATTTTTATGAAATTTTTGAAAATGTTCCAGCAACTTGATGTAAAGTACCCACCAAAACTAATATATCGGTTTCAAATTCAAGGGGTTGCGACATAAGCCATATCGATTGGGGAATATCAATTTTGGAGAAAATCGGCTGAACGGTGTAGCCGCTAGCGTTGTTCACGGACGGACGGACAGGCGGACAGACGTTTTACCGTCAATACATTTGTCGGTATCAAGGACAAGGACCCACGAAACAAATTCTGGCTACACCACGTGTTAGAGGATTTTTTTTATAAATTTAGCATCTGGATTTATCCACTTTTTCGTTGCCAGGGCCCTGTAATAAATGTTTTTCAGCCGAAAATTCGCATTTTTTTGTTGTTTACAGACGTTCACTGCGTTTTATATAACTAAATAATTTCCCAACAATGACACGGAATTAACAGAACAACAACTGTCGTTTCTCGGGACGGAATGTCACTGAAGCATTCCAATCTGATATTTCCTGAAAGCTAGCGAATTGAGCATAGGAAATTAGAATTTTCAAAATACGTCAAACTACTCATATTTAAAAAAAAAACAACAAAAAAACATATATACATGTTTGACCTTTTTTGAAGAACTGAGTTTTTAGAACAGACTAGCGGCATAGACTAAAGAGGTACATCTTTACTCTATGCTAGCGGAATCAGACATTGTTCTGCCCTTCATCTCCCTCTTTCTCCTTCCCTTTCCTTTTTCCTTTCCGCGTCTCTCACTCCGTCTCCGTCTCTCTCTCTCCCTCTGTCTCCCTCAGACCCTGTCTCAGTCTCTGTCTTTGCCTCTCTCTGTCCCTCTCATTTACTTTTATTTGCAGATTCTGCACGTCTCTGAGCAGGTGGGATAACATCGAGAAGCGCCGGACCAGCAAAGATGTAATAGAATGTTCAAGAAGATCTCATCCTGTAGAATACGGTGTGAGAACGTTTCTTTGTGGATTTTGGCCTCAAAATTTTAGTTTTTAATGTCCTAGAATGCTTCGTCTAGGAGTTATTTAACGATACAGAGACATGGCCTTATTCGAAGATTTATTTTTGATGAACCCATTTCATTAAGAAAAAAATTATCTTCGTAGTTGTAGTTCCAGGAAGACGCCGAAAATGTTTTGAATTTTTGAAAAATCAGGGATTTCAATGAAAATGATATCTGCGACTTGAGAGTTCTTTACGCTATCCAATGTCAAAATTAAATTAAAAAATGTGTGTCATTTTTGAGAAAAAATTAAAAAATACCTTTAATTCACGCAAAATTACGCGAAAACTACTCAAGCTTTTGGAAAACTTTACAAAATGTTATTTCAAAACCTGTCTTTAAAGATTTCATTAAGAAAAAAATATCTATCTTCAATATTTTAGTTGTAGGAAGATCCCGAAAAAATTGAATTTTTGCAATTTTCTAAAAATTAAGGATTTCAACGAAATAAGACCTTCACCATTCTCTTAAACCTCCTTTGCATCATCCAGCAATAAAATTTAATCAAAGAATTTGGTTCCTTTTTTTAAATTTTGAAAATGTCCCAGGGGCCTCATGTACCCAGCCCCCAAATTAAAATATCGATATCAAATTCAAATGGCCGTAACATCAGCCAGATTGATTGGGGAATATCAATTTTGGAGAAGCGTTATTCACAGACGAACGGACATTGTTTTGTCATCATTCGTTTTTTCGACATCAAAGTCACCATTAAACATCTCCACCATGTCTTAGAGGATTTTTTTCTAAATTTAGCAACAGGATTTTTCCACTTTTTCGTTACTAGGGCCTTCTAACGAAGGTTTTTTCTTCAGAAAATTCGCCGATTTTTACCGCAGCATTACATTATTTTCTCTCTACTGCGTAAGCGGTAGCCAGAAAGTAAAATATTAACATCTTTTACTAATTCTCTTCCAAAATAATGTGTGACGTTTGGAAGCTATCATATTACCGTTGTGTCGTCATTCATAAATTTATAAGACAATAGTGTAAGTACTCCTTAACATCCCGCTTTATAAAATCTTGACCCGAACCGTTTTAGCTTGTTTTTGGATGACTTCTGTGGAAATCCTTTTTCTCTTCTAAGGATAACAAGAGTTCTTCCTCAATTAATACACGAGACTAGCTGCACAATAGCTCTTCTCTTTGTATTTATCTTTTATAATTACATAGTAATTATTTTTAAAGCGGAAAAATTCGTTTCTACGTATGCTGTTGGGGCTGGTATCGTACATATGTAATAATTTATCTAAACGGAAATTTACCTTAAATACGAAGTCAACCTTTTTTCTTTCAAAACATTAACCATTTTTCATGCGGTTTTGTTTTGAAATGATGCAATTCTAATAAAACAATCAATTGTGTTTCAAAAATATTATTACGTAAGTTTGCAAACTAATTCGCAGATAAATTATTCATTTCACGATCAAGAGCAAAAATATTCTGTTTCCTTCAAATGGAAGTTGAGCAAATGTTTTTGTTACAGCTAAATCACAATATCGAAGTTCCCTCACAGCGCGTGAGAACAAAAAATAACCCAAAACCGTAACAATCCCAGTAAAAGCATTCAAGAATTCGGACGCACACAAAAACAATGTACCATTTCACTCACAAGTTCGAACTACTTCCTAATGGCTCATTTCACCACGCCTATAGTCGCTTAGAGTCGGGAACAGCCGAGATTATACGAATGCAGAAATAACGTTATAAAGTTAATATTATATATTAACATTATGTCATATATTATTATATATTAATAATGATCTCGACCTCATCAAACAGTGCTGCAGATCAAGCGACTCTAGCCACACAACCGAAATAGACGCGAAAAGCCGTGCCATATTCCATCTTGAAGATAATATCCTCAGGCGCCATGTTACGAAAACCCAGTTATAATCGCCATGGGAAGCAATACGGCACGAATCAGCAGGAGTCACCGTGAGTGTCGACATGATGCAAGGATCTTGCATCATGAGCAGCGGTAGCCCTCAATTCGATGCGCTAATATTGGCGAATATTTTGCGCGCTTCTCGCGTTTTCATGGCTATTTCTCAGCTGTCCTCCTATGGCATAGGAGGACATACGGCTACCAGACCTCTCAGTCTTCATGACTATAGCATAGGACCTATGCTATAGTCATGAAGACTGAGGGGTCTACAGTTTTCATGATCAATCCCGGAGCTAGATAATTTTGGGCCCGGGGAAATGCTAAATCATAGCCCTCCATCCCTAACAAAAAAATTAAATAGTGTGAAAATTAAAGATGAGAATGTTTTAAGTGATCAAATAAAATAATTTCCACGGCGATCTTAAAACTCTAAAAAAATTGTGGTGTTTAGTTAGTGTTTAATAAAATAATTTGTTAAATACATGTTAATCTATTTTAATGTTAGCTTCATTTGATTTATTTCATAGAGTCCTGCCTTATAAGTAATGACTATAATCATGAACATGATTGTCTGGACAACATTGTCATTACAACTCACTATAATCATTCTCCATGTTGTCGCGGCAAGGAAGTATTATTCCTTCACGAAGGACATGATGAGGGATGAGAGATCTATAGCTGGTTTACCCTTGAAAATAGATTTTATTACATCGGAGCAAATATTTTGCTAACAATACTTGCAAAAAACGCTCATTTCTTTCTGTATTCAGAATCCAACTAGTTTATGGCTGAGGGTAAGAATCACAAAATTATGAAAACGTACACAGAATTCACTTCTCCCCGAAGCACGTCACATATAGTTTTTAACTGTTTTTGACGTAAAATAAATAGAACAAATAAATCATATTTAAGGTAAAAAATTAATTGAAAATTCTATGATATATCAGACTACCGTACCGCGACTTATAAAATCACGAGAACGTTTTTCTCGAGATCTATTCTTGTATGTACAGTTGGATGAAAGTGTGTCACGCATAACTGTCAGATTAGAAGCTTTTGAGATGTATCTTGGTAAATACATCAGGAGTAAAATCTAACGGTTCCATTCAGGAGATAATTGAAATGTTTTAATTTTGGGGAGTACTTTACATGAAGCCGTTCTAACATATTCAAATTTTCTTGAAAATGGCTGGGATTTTTTTTTAATACGTATATTTTGCTTCAAAGGAATTTGAAAGAGCATTTACTTGATAAGAATGGTTTAGTTTCGATTTTCACCATAACATCTGACATTTAGAAAATTGTATACATGAAATAATTATAGGTGTCATTGCCAACAATATTGTTTGTATGTTTAGCAGCTTTCGACGGCTTAGCCATCACCGTTTCTGCTGCTGAACAATATTGTTGGCAATGACAACACCTATAATTATTTCATTTTAAAAGCCAACGACAAGTCACCGCAAAAACAATATTTCAAACAACAATTACAGTGCGTGGAAGGACCAAAAGGACAAAGGGGGACAAAGCGGGGAAATGACAACGAAGTGGGCTAGGGGACAAAATAAGCAAAGGGGGCAAACGGATAAGTTGGGATAATGGGACAAGAGGGGCATTAATCCAAAGATTCATGAGCACTGGTAAAATCTAAATCTGAGAGTCCGCTAAAATATTTTTAATGGACTCGAGCATTTTAACGGCCGTTGTTATGGACGCGACGTAATAAAAGATTTTTATTATTTACGTCTGTACACCTGCGCACAGCTGCATAGCAGTCATCAAAACAATGTATGTGTGTGTGTGTGTGTGTGTACGTACGTCCAAACGTACGTGTGTATGTATGTACGTGTGTGTGTACGTGTTCCAAACGTACGTCTCTCACCATATATGCAAAAATTCCCAAATACTTAACTTGAAAATACTCAAAATATTCATTTATTAATATAAAATTTAGCGAAATGTGGCAATGTTTTTTTGATCGAAAATATTTATTTTTTTGCAATTTAATCAAAATAGATATTTTTAGGTGATATGCTATTTGGTATATGGAAACTGTGGGCCCATCTTGAATTTCCACTTAACTTTCAAAGCTCACTATTGCAGAGGAAAACAATGCATTTACCTAAAAATTTGAGCCCTACATATATGTACGAGTCACCTATTGAAATATATTGTTCAGAACTTATTAAAATGAGTTTTCTTAACACTAAGCCCACTTCCCAAACATTCACATCCAAAAAAAGTCAAAAATACAACACACCTTAAAAGAAGTCACATATTGCTTACTTTATTTAGTGTTAATTTTATGTTTACATATTATACAACTATATACAATTTATATAACAACAAGTATAATATATAATAAGAATTAAAATGCAAAATCATAACAGAATGAATTAAAAATATCATGGAAAATACTTCTGTTTCTTCAAAGAAAGAAGAAATTGGGTACCCATATATTCATATAGTAAAAATCTACTTTGAGTGGTTGATGTAGAGCAACTTTGTACATGATGATACGCATTATTCAAATATTTAGTGAAATTAATGACATGACATTTTTATAGAATATGTATTAAAATATGTTCACATGATATGGAGAGCTATTAATAACCTCACTTGTAAGAGTAAAATAAATCAAAAATGAATAATCTGATATGTAACTTTATATTAATACAAAAGGAAAATCCAAATCAATTTATATAATACGCAATACATATATACTAACCACAGTACAGTGTTCACATTATGTTCACTTTTTTAACATGTAAATTCAATACATGACAAAACATGAAATTTACATAAACAGATATGTATTGGTTAGCAACGCAAACATGTTTAAAGGCTCTATATTATCAAAATGTGGGAATTTATTTTCCCAATAAGAATTACAACACTCATTTACAATTGTTATTTTTATAAAAATACATCAGCACTTTTTAGAACTGATGTGACCTGTGAGACAACACCAGATATGCACAGGTAATATTACATTACTAATAAATAACTTGATTGTTCAATGACTGTTGTTTGTAATAGCTTAACTGTTCACCATTTTGTGGTGCAGCAACTTTACTATTAATTAAAAAAAATCATTGAAGGATTGCTAATGGAAATTTAAAGTAACAACTAGGTTTCCAAAATACACACTCAAAATTTGAAAGAATATAAATAATGTGAAACATTTTGTATTGCTAACCATACTTAGAAGTCCATCAAGAGGTGAAACATTGTACCGTATTGAGAGTCAAAGGTGTCCTGCTCTTTTTACCAACAAAACGTGATATGTTTGAAGTGAACATTGAAAGATTACTTGAACAAGTCAGTAAACTGAGTATTATTAACAGTACTTACACAATATAAAACTCTGACAATACTGCAGGGACATAATAGCAAAATGGAACACAACTAAAAGCTACTTGATAGATAATCGTAAAACAAATGTTCAATACCAGATTCATATCAGCAAAACTTGTATCCTGGGAAAAAAACTTTATACATAAAAATAATATATCGACTCTCAACGCAGCTAGTAGAGCAACAAATACACAACATATCATAAATATATTTACAGAATGACATGACAATGAGCAATTCTATTTTCTTTGTAGTGTTTCTCTCTTTATGAATATGTCAATTCTATTGCCTTTCAATAATTTTTTAAGAAGTGCCTCGTCAATGCTTGGCCAGCACATTAAAAAATTGAAGTGATCAATAAATGTAAAAAGTACACATACGGTACTCTCTTTTCATGACATTACATGCCAAAGTTCTCCAATAGGTTCCATTATTTCAAATCCCTACATCTACATAAAAAGAAGATTTTTCATCCACCTAAACAGTTCCAGATGCATTTTTCAGTAGCAATAAATTTATTTATTCATACTTTAATAAAGGAACTGTAAGAATGATAAAAATCTGATGACCTTATAGTGGGAGAAAAGTATTTATCATTGAGATATGATGCAAATAATGTATCACAAAGAGCAATTTTTAAATGCACCTTTTAAAGGTGTCTTGTAAAGACAAACCTCAGAATTGTAGGTTTTATTGTTAAAACTTCTTTACTGAACATAAATTAAGTACACTTAAAACCCATATCACAAGAATGATATGGTAGTTAAAATAAGACAAATCATAACACTTACCACTCATTCTATATGACATTCACAATACATAACAAATCATATGCTTACTTGGACCTAAATAGAAACTTCATGATATGCTATATTTATTGTTAAAAACAATTCTCTTAAAATTAGAAGTATGATTATGTTTCTACAATACAAATATTCACAGTAATGAACTTGACTGTACAAATATATGAAAAGAACAATATCATATGTACGTAGAATGCACCCTTTCTTGGAAAAGTACCAAGAAGCAGGTACATGCAGACTCAGCAAAAAGAACACCTCCACGGCACTGCCAGAAAGTGTGATTGCTTATAACAAAGCGATGAATCACACTGATATCTTTGCAAAAGGTATCATCACTTTGGTCAAGAAATTGTATCCAGAGAGAGAAAAACATAAAAAAAGAGTATTTTCTATTCCATATTGCTATGCGCTGCCAAAAGGAGAGATGAAATACAGCTGCCCTTCAAGTGGCCTTGCTCATTTTTGCTAATAATTCTCTATTGTCAGCCACTATATATTATTTTATTTTTAAAGTCAAATACTTCATTGAAAAATATACACCTGAATATGTTAATTAATAAACAAAAACTATTACAGTTAACACAAATTAACCAAAAGTAATTAGAATAGATAAAATATATCAAATTTTACCTCTCCCCCAACTCAAAATATTAAGTTATAATTTCATAATAATTATTTGAAGATTAATTGCTGATTGGGGAACTTTTACGTTCTTAGATATGTAAAAATATAGTGGTAATTTCATGTAACAAACTCTTGTTTCCCAAGTTTTTCCTCTAGGGAGAAAAGAAAGAAAGAAAGAAAGCAAGAAAGAATTCTTACAACGAAAAAAGAAAAATGAACACAATATTGGATCCTGTACAGTAATTTCTCACAAATAGATTATGATTATTATGCGTAGGTTGTGTTTCTTTCATGTCCATGTCATATAAATTATTAAAATGGCACAATGTATCTTAAAATAACAACACGGTAGCATGATGAATGTCAATTGCAACAATTATTTGAGCATAGAAGATTCTATATAATACAAGCACATAAACAAAATAAAACCACACGTTTCTCTTTTATCCTCTCACAACTAACATGATATGCCACAATATCATAATCACGACAGGTAGAATTTTCTCCAAATGTGTGAAGCACTGGAAGTAATAAAAATCTGTTTTTATTAGTCTTAGAAACAGATTTTGTGTAACAATCAAAATATTGAAAAAGAATAATGAACTTACGTCAAAAATACATTCTTGAATGAATAACTTTATTTGGATGCATCACACAAGTTCAAGAAAACAAAAAATAATAGACATATTTTTGGATTTTAAAAGACAGTCTTAAAAATAAAATTCAAATGTTTTTCAAAGAAATACTGATCAATTCCAATAAGAATAAGTCTGACACCTTTGTAAATGCAAAATATGTGTATTAAAATTGCAATCCAAGTACCTTGGTGATGACTGATCAAGTTTTTCATTGAATCTTTTGAACAACACATTATAATTTAGTGTACATAATAAAACTAAAAATTGAGACCACTCTTCCTTGACACTTCTACAAAAAATATTTACAAATTTTCACACGAGAAAGATCCTACCTGCCACAATCACAATTTAATATGGCTATTAACATGAAACAAGTTTCAAAATATGACAACAGTATTTTCCAACAAGATGGTGGATCCCTAACAATACCATTCACATCACACAAGGAGCTTCTATAAAAAGAGCCAACAGCTCTTTTTAACTCAAACTTCAGTCTTCCATTGTACTACACTAACATACCTCTTATACGAGGAAGCTGCACAGGTGGCAGTTCACATATCTGGTTATGTATCATGGCACTGCATTTTTCTTCCTTTATAAAAAATGTTTACATATATGTGAATAATTCTTGCATACATATTTAAAAAAGGTACAATGACTTCCAACAAAAACAAAGATGCACACTCCTGTCTCTCAAAATAAAGTAACTTGCGGAGCACGCAAACTTTAACACTTTTCACTGCACTAGAAAATAGTCTCCAAAAAATTCTACTGAATATGCAAATCTTTCCACACAATACACAGATCTTAAAGGATCACATATCAAGATCAAGATGGATGGATATGTCGGAAGATGCTAATTTTATAAGAGTTTTTTTAACTCTCAACGCTGGTAGTCGAACTTTGGGATTTTGATGCCAACATTCCTTCATAAGTTTCGCCATACCACTCAATGTCTGAAAATAAATTGCAGCAAAATTCAGTACCTAATGATCACACAATGAATCACTTTTATTTTATGCTTTTATAGAGTCCAAACACTTACCGCATCTGAGGCCCACCTATTAGGTACATTTGGTCGCTGCTGATCTACACACACTACTTTCCTCATGTCCTCAAAACTAGGGTCATTTGGCACAAGATCATAAAAAGGAGGCTTGTATTCTTCTGCAATCCCACTGGATAACGTCCTCCGGCATACTTCCCATAATACAAGGCCAAATGCATAAATGTCAATTTGACGATACGATTCAAAACAATCCATATTGATTCTGAAATTCAGAAAAATCAAACATGAATTCAGATGACTCAAGACACTAATTTTTATCTGCGTGAATACAATGAAGAAAATCTGAAATGCAGCAAAATGTTAATCTTGAACTAGATCTTTTATATTTTTCTTGAAACACAATAAAAACACTATTTAGTAAATATATACACACACACATACATAGATAGTCTATAACTAACAAGGGATCTCATCTCTATAATGAACCACATTAGAAAAACTATTTGTTGCAATGTGTTTCAAAATATACTACAAAAATTAATGTACATTTCTGCAGCTGCAGCAGTGATAGAAATAATTAAGTGTTCATGTACAATGTCAAAATTTAAATGTGACAAAGCATAACACACAACAAAATAAAATGATTAGTAAATTCTTTATTCTCACACGAAAACATACATATTAGCATTAAAATTATTGCAAGTTAATGAGTACTCACGTCTCATCCAAAACCTCTGGGCTCATATATCTCTTAGTCCCCACACGTGGATTAGCACCTATATCAGTTTCTCCTGTTGAGTGAATATGGGTGACAGCAAGACCAAAATCCGCTATTACACAAGCACCATTCACCTTCATTAAAATATTTTTGCTTTTAATGTCTCTATGAGCAATTGCAGGTTTGCCCTATACAAAAAGTTGCACATCAGTCATTAGAACACATACCTTTCTTATTACTCAGCAGCCAGTAATTCTGTCCTCTCACAAGCACTTGCACTCATTCAATAGCCTTACCTGAGCACCAAATATTTCTGTATGTAAATGCACCAGGCCACTCACAGCAGAAAGGCATATTTTCATCATTTGGTGATGTGTCAAAGTAGTTCGATTTAAATGATCATAAAGAGATCCTAATGGGTGATAATGTGTTATAAGCCACAGCTGAGTACATGAATTGCGGGATGTCATGTCAGAACCAATATAACCCAGGATACTTTCATGACGTAGAAGAATAGTGCTGGAACATGCATATAAAAAATAATGAATGCTTACTAATATTACAAACGAATGGAAATTAATTTTTTTATTTATGCCAATCGGTTTTGTACAAATAAGTAACAATTCATATATTAAATTATAAAGCTATAACTAATTTACAATAATCATTATTGAGCAAAAAAATGATCAGTGCACATATCGTATTTACCCAAATATAAGACAAGGATTTTTCCAAAATTTCTCCATTGAAAAATGTGGGGTCGTCTTATATTCGCAGATTAAGCCTAGTTGGTTAGGATTTAAGTTTTTACATTGCTATTCCGTCACGAAATTCGTAAATGTTAACGCAACAATAAACTGCGAAGATAATAAAAATATCCCACATATCTACAATTCGTAAAATTACATTTGTTTTCGTATTCTCAGCTTCCGCCGTGAATTTGCGGGGTATTCAGACTGATATTTTTTCAATGGGTTGATAATGAGAGAATCTCAAACAAATGGCGCAGTATCAAATGAAACTTAACATGAAAATGAATGATATTTTGTTACAATGCGCGTTTGTCAAGGCCACGCGCAATCGCTCGGCAAGAACAGTTCGACTTCCAGCAAGTGCGAAACTGCGCTTTGAACTGTTAAAGAAACAGAGACCATCTACAAAAAAGAGAGGGACAGAAAATCTGGTGACACTGAAGGGAATGTTCCTAGGTGGTGTCCGATGAAAGACGTAGAACAACGCAAATTCAATGCAGAAAACTTTTAGAGTAGCCTAAAATGTCAGATGTTGCAGCTTAGAAGGAGGGCCAAGTAGAAAGAAACATTGATATTTGTGAAGATAATGAGAGTAGTGACAAAAACCGTGATTATGATGATTTTAAGAAAGAAGAAAATTATAGTTCACCAATAAGTCCCAACATTCTCACCAAGGCAATTTTCTAGTCAATAAGACAATCTGAAATTTTATTTTGACTAAATAGTAAGAATTAGTAAAAATCAAAAAATTCTCAGGTCTCTTCAAATATAGGGGGTCTTCTTATATTCAGATTCAACTTATATTCGGATAAATAAGGTAATTAAAATAAAGATTATGAAACTAACTTAATTACAATACACCATTGTTGAGCAAAAACAATCCACAATTAGAATACTATCTCAGTTTCATTTGTTTGGTAAATTAAATTAATTAACAAAATTAAAAGAGATAATGTAAAATAAAATGCACTTATTTCACTTATTAATTTCCATCAATACAAGTAACAATTCCATTTATATGACTACTCACCTGTAAATTTCAGTCTCTCTACTCCACGATGCTTCATCTCGAGAAAAAAATATTTTTACTGCAACATTTTCACCATGCCAAATACCTCTCCAGACTTCACCATACCGACCCTTTCCAATACATTCTGCTAATGATATCTGTCTTGCCAATGTTCTTTGAATAAGTAACGGGAGCCCAGATCCCGATCCTGATGTAAGTGACTGCTCCAAATATTCCTGCAAAAGAACAAGAAAAATGAAAATTATAATACTGTAATTTATTACTCTTTCTGTGATACAATATTAATATTATTGATATAAAGCAAAGTAATTAAATAAAGTTTCTCTATTAGATCAAGATTCTAGTTACTTATCTAATATTCACAGACTGTGAACGTAAGGCTAGAACTGAGTGCGACTTACATGTAAAGAAAGTGGACGATGAAATTGGGATTATTATTTACATTTTTGGAAATAATCTAAATTCAAACAAGATGTGCAATTCACTGCATAAAAAGATAAAACAGTTGTTACAGATAATGAAATAATGCACTTATTTGTAGATTATATTCAGTCTGTGTAAGTGACCATAATGAAATTCATAATACTGAACCTCATTATAACTTTTTTTGTTTAGTTAACTAAATATGCCCATAAATTCCATGAAAAATCGTTGATTATTTCTATGATAATAGCACGTGTGCAATTAAATCTCCACAACTACCAATCAGAATTCAGAAAAGAATCAAAATCATTTAATTAAGTCACCAGAAAAGAATTGGTCCAGGTATTCCAGTCGGCCATGAAACATGAACAAAAACGTACATCATAGATTACGCACCTACATCAAATACAAATAAACAATGAATGAATGTAACTAAATTGGCGAAGTAAACGTTAAGCTAGCTGACTAATCAAACAACATAAAATATTGAACATGAATAAATGAAATGTTTTACATGAAAAACATTTGGTCTTAGCATTACAAATGTAAAAAGTGTAAATGGCAGTTATGTTTGTTTGAAAAAAGTACATGAGCAGAATTGTATCAGAAGTGCTTTTTTTTAATTTCCAATATTTATACACATTGTATTCTCTCTCATACCAGTCTAAACTTTTCCTGGGAAGTAATGTTTTGTCAGCTTCTTCTAATATTTCACGCAGAATAAGTTCAATGTCTTCCACTTGATACATTTCTTTCACCTCTAAGCCACAATAGTGATCATATGTACACAATGCATGGCCCATGGACCATAAAATAGGCCTCTTTTCAGAAGCAATAAGTCATGCCTCGAATGGAAAAGATGTGCTTGAATGTCTCAAATTTTAAATTATTCTTAAATGTAAATGAAAAAAATATTGAATGAAACATGTGGATAAAGGGGTATCATTGCATGATTGGTATGTTCAAGAAAATTAGTGATGATAGGAGCAAGTTTTCTTATTTATCACGTATTTATCCACTCATTTAGTTAATTACTTTATTAATTCAGTTGTAAAGGCTGGTAACATCTCAATCTCTAAGAGAGAAATATTCACAGCAACTGCATGTTTAGATCCTAATAAAGGTCCTGGACCAGACGGAATCCCATCTTTATTTTAAAACACTGTATTGCCAATATTACACCTTGTATGTTTCACATATTAATATTGTAACTAATGTTACTAATTTCCAATGCGCACAGAAATTGAAAGAAAACAATGCAGCCTCCAGCCTTGCCAGAGGTGTTGTTGATATGTTTTTATTGATAGTTTTGTGAAGTGTTGATATGTTTTTATTAGACACCCAGAATCTTGGGAAAATCTAAACACAATGATACACTTTTGATTTTGAGAGAAAAATGTGAGTACTTGATTTAATTCTTTTTGACATTTCACTTATTCTCACACTGTGCGCACTAAGTGAATTTTCTTACACAGTATCATCTAAGGACAACACAACACACAAAAACATAAATAAGAAATAAGTAAAAACAATATTAAATAGGGAGAGCGTAGGCTTCTGTGGCCGGAGTCTGAATGTTCTTGGCTGTCCGTGAGACACCATGTCCAAACACCTGGCACCTGTGCCTTGGACGCGGCCTCTCCCGTATAGCCAAGAACATTCAATATTAAATAGAATATTACAGACAAGATTGATCACACAGAAATAGAAAATATAATTTACAAAATATTGTTTAAAAACTGCAACTTTAAATATACAAGCCAGACTAAAAGAAAACTTAGCAAAAGATTAAGAGATCATATGGATTGCATCAAAGAAAACTTAAACAGACACAACACCCTTTTCCAACTCATCACTCTGTATGAAGATGTAGACACAGGTCGTTTTTTAACAGATTTTGTTGATATGGGCTGCTGGTCAGTGCTTTAAACTTTTGCTTAACAAGATTCTATGTACACACTTACAATGTAGTTATGATTTCTACTGAGTTTTAGTCTTTGCTTCTAATTTATAACAATTTTTATACTCTCCTATTAATATTTTATACAAATTTCAGCCTTGAAAAAGATTTCAAATGGCAATGTTCTTATAAAACAAAATTGATAAGTATATTTTATTTTTGTGTTAGTAAACATATCAAAAATATAAAAAACATTCTCTGTAATACAAATTTCTGGACTAAACTTCCCAATGGCACAGTCTAGTCTTAAAAAGAAAAAAATTTAAAAAAAGAGTGAAAAAATTTCAACTTGTTAAATAATCCCTTCAGCATTAGCACCCAAAACAAATTTACTTTCTTAAAATGCACTGTTGCAATAAATAAGTGTACTATCCCAAAATATCTTATGTCAAGGACTTCCTATTGCTTGGTTAATAAGCTACTTATACTGTAGAGTAGAAAATGTAAAACAAATCTTACATTTAAAAAATAAGGTATACACCAAGGGTGAAATTAAGAACCATACTATTCTTAATATTTATTGAAGATTTAAAATTTATACTACTGACATGCCCAGTTTTAATATTTGTAGGTGTCCCAAAATTATACAAAATTATCACAACTACAGAAGTCAGTGAAATACTTTAACAGTCAATTAATGTTTAACAGGAGCAGTTGTAATTTGCTAGATTTTAACAATGGTAAATGTAACTTAATGCCCCTCAGTCCCAGAGGAGAGCAAGGATATTCCATGACATTTGATAAAGACACCTCCAAGACATCACCTTCTGGTGACAAATGCGACTCTGGAGACCGAGTAACCATGAGGTTAAGTAATCCATCCTGATCGCCAACGGCCTCAATTTAAGGGCAGAAGAGCAGACAGGGATGGGTGAGCCTCTCACTTTGGAAGATTAAAATACTCTAAGAAGAGAGAAACAGCAAGGAAGTGTCGAAGCCATGGAGGAGACAACTACCTAAGGCAAACGAAGTCTGAATAAAAAGTTCCTTGGTCCTCCAGGATGGGCTGAGGGGGTGGGGACGATGGGCCAACACCCCATTACCATAAAATCTCAAAAAAATGTTCTTGATCCAAACACGCAAGAAAGGGAATATGTGACAACTTCAGAGGGATTAGAATCGTCAGCATGGGTTCACAGTATTGGAAGGCTGTATGACTGCATTATAAAGAAACAAATTAAAATGGAAGGGAGCAATGTGGAAGAACAGAGGAAAGTGGTTTCCGATCTGAAAGACTATATCCAGAAAATATTTGCTGTTTGAGATGGACGACAGAAAAGCGGTATTTGAGAAGATGGGCAAAACACATGGTTTTTGTGTACCTAAAGAAAGTGTCCCCAGAAAGTTACAAAATGTATTGGCAATGGAGGGATTAGGAATAAATGCCAACTGTGTAAGAACAATCTGTGATCTGTACAATGATACATCAGCCATAAAAATTGGAAACACCACCTTTGCCGACTTCAAGATCACGAAAGGGTTGTTAAAGGGTTGCTGTCTGAATACAAAAGAGGGAGGTGTCCCAATAAAAGAAGATTTGGCAGAAAAGAGCTAGTTAGACACTTTAAAATCTCGAACTAAAAGCCAAATAACTGGCATTATCTTCTTCGGTCAGATAAGGATGTTAGAGTTAGTCTCTCGTAGAAAGCTTGTAGAGAGAAGATTCGTCATTTCTAAGAATTACCGTTAGGGAGCTAGCCAAGTGGTGCCTTTGGCGGCTCTCTCTTATCTTACTATAGTGCAAGAGAACATACTACACGATAAGATATAGCAGTGAACCAATAGATGATGGACTTGGTGTTGGATGGTCATTGTCAGAGGGTCAAAAGACGAGAAGGAAGAGATGGATATGAGAGAGCTATTGGAATCACTGCAGATCACTACTTTCCTTAATGACACTGATTCAGCAAACTTAAGTGCCTCCAAGTGCGCATACTTCTCTGCAGTATAGACACTGCACAAAGAGTCTAATTGAAAACTTCGCGTGGGACTATAGCAGTAGAAGGCACGTCCAACTTTGCCGTTTTGGGAGGAGCCATCGGTGTAAATGAAGTAATGACCAAGATACATAGATTTTACCGCCTAAAATTCCATCAGGAATGTACTAGCGGGAGTTAAGGATTTAGGGAGGTTAGACAATCTAAGGTCTATTATGGGCCAGTGAAGTTTCCAAGGGGAAACAAGGTTTCAGGGAGGGATCACAGGGTTGGGCAATTTTAGATTAAGCTTCTGTAAAAGCACATGGAGATGGATTCCCAGTGGATGGGGTAACGATGGTCTAAGTGCATACAAAGTCTAGTGGGTTGGATGGAGAACTCCTTGGTGTGAGGGAGTATCCACAGTGGATAATTTCACGCCATATGAGGCAATCAAAATATCTCGCCTTTGGCTAAGAGTTGGTTCTCCAGCATCGGCCAAGAGGCATTCAATGCGACTCGCACAGTAGGCGCATGTACTGATCCTAGTACTCGGCATTGTGTATGGTATTTAATGGCCGTAGGGTTGATGGAGACGCTGACCCATACATCCATAATCCAAAATAAAGCGGATGAGGGTACTACACAAACACAAGAGGCACACATGGTCTGCACCCCAAGAGCCACCAAGAGTGCAAAGGAGATTTAAAGGTGATACACATTAGCCCTGTAATTTATGGATGTTTTTGTCAGGTTAAGCTCTTGTTGAATGTAAGCCAAAGGAAAGTTGCGGATTCAACAAATGGAAGCTGATGACCCCCAAGAAAAAGCTCAGGATTATTATGGAGGTGATGAATTCTGCAGAAGTGCATGCAGTTGGTTTTTGAAGTGGACAACATGAATCCTGATTATCGCTCCATTCCTGCAATTTGTTGAGCACAAGTTGTAACTGTCTCTCAATAACTTGTGTGCTCTTAGAGGAGTAAAAAATGGCAAAGTGGTCAATGAACAGTGATGTCTTCACAGGCTCACGAATTACTGATGCAATACTATTGATAGCAATGGCAAACAGAGTGACGCTCAGAATCGATCCCTCGGGAACACCGTTTTCTCACTGGTGACTTGAGGATAACATGTCATCAAGGTGGAAGCAGACAAATATTGACGAAAGAAAGCCTACTAGAAACAAAGAGAACCGCCCCCGAAGGCCCTGAGAGTGCAAGGTGCGAAGAATGCCGTACCTCCAGGTGGTGTCCTAAGATTTCTCAATATCGAAGAAAATTGCTATCAGGTGTTCACAAAGTACAAAAGTGAAAATCTATGTGGAAAGGGCGACTAAGTGGTCTATGGTTGACCTGTGAAAAGGTGTAAATAGATTCTTTTGTTTTGTTCCAGTTCTTTTGTTTTGAGCCAGACCAGACGTGTGTTTACCATTTGCTTTAAAAGTCTGTACACACAGCTTGTGAACAAGATTGGGCGGTAACTTGAGGGGGTTGTTCTTTCCTTTCCTTCTTTAGGGATTGGAATAAGAGTGGCTTCATGCCAAATCCTTGATACAGCATGTTCAACCCAAGTCTTGCTGAAAATGTGGAGGGGAAAATAACCAGCGTGTTCAGGTCGATGTTTCAACATTTGATTATGTATATACCGAGACCTGCACCTAATGTTCTACAATTTGTAATGAGTAATAGGATGAGAAAGTACAGTGTACTCTGGTTA
This sequence comes from Teleogryllus occipitalis, assembly GCA_011170035.1. Taxonomy (NCBI): domain Eukaryota; kingdom Metazoa; phylum Arthropoda; class Insecta; order Orthoptera; family Gryllidae; genus Teleogryllus; species Teleogryllus occipitalis. The sequence goes on from BLKR01001382.1 coordinate 166,348, forward strand.
TAGTGAACTTCTGGGGACTAACGTTTTTGGTCCACTTTATCCGATGATATCAAAATTAAATAGATTTTCTCCACAATGATTGATATTATTAATAAATAAAAATAGGAGATAAAGGCAAAATATAGTAACAGCACAATCTAAAAATTTCAATGTCTTAATAAGACCTTAAACAATCAATTATTTTCAATTGTTTCGTACATACTTTTTTCATTACTAATTTCTCTAGATCCTACTCCAGAGTTTGTTCTCCCTCTGTACTTGATCCACTATCTCTAGGGATACACCTCGTATGTGCACTGACCGTCCCACTCTTCGTAGGACCTTTCTCTCACTATAGTAACATACGAGATCCTTTCGAAAGAGCAATGACACAAGCGGCTCATGAAACCAAACACTTTTCCATGTGGTAGGTGTCACCAAGCTGTGGCAGTCGCATGTTTACTGTCGCCTACATAGAGCATTACATGCTTTGTGGTACGGAATCTCAAGTAGCATCAAGTTTAAAACTGAAGCAAACAGTTGTGTGTTGCCACTGCTGGTTGTACCCCAAGCAGGATACGGCCTTTGTAACATGACCTCCACCTTACAGGCCACTTCTTTGTAGATGACCTTTGGCCTGCATTCTTTCCAAGCGGCCCAGCGTTGGAACTTGTGGTACTGAAGGGACATATTTTGTTTCCAGGAAGGAACTGATTTCCAAGACTTTGTATTTCCTATGTTCACTATAGCCGAGGTTCAGGGTTCACTATAACCGAATCTTCTTGTGCTTTTTGTAATGCAAGTGAAACAGGACCAGTGACTTAAGTCCACAATAACCAAGAGTTCACTAGAGCTGGAGTTCACTGCCTGTGCTGTTTTAGCACCGCTAGTTATATTAAGGAGCGTTGATCCAGAAAGGGTGCACATGCTAGACATGCATTGTTCTTGAACACATGGCAACAAGGGACATTCACTTGAGACTAATAATCTTTCGCAGGCCACAATAACTGCCACTGTGGGCCGCCAATTGGACAACCCTATGTTAGAGGAAGTAATTTCCTACATTTGAAACAAGATTTATCCACTATTTTGGTGTCAGGTTCCCACAATACACATTTTTCTGTCAAAAATTAATAAATAAAAAATTGTCTTTCTTGGCAACAACATTACAACACTCTCTCTGTATTATGTAAGTAGTATGTGAGAAGGTAAAGACAAAAAAATTGTATGCACTAAAAGAAATACCTAACTATGTTTACGTTTCAAAATTACCCTTAATGTGCTATCGCCAGTGGCAGTAACTCGCAAGAAATCATCTGATGCATAATATGTTTCAGGATCCGTCATGGAACGTGCATTCAGAAGTCTCTTTCGATGAGTCCGTCTCATTAAGAGCAACACCAGCATACCCAGAAGGCCAACCGCAACAACAGGGCCCAAAATTGCAAAGGTAAGTTTCATTGCATAACTTGTGCTCTCTGGGAAAGAAGGTTTATCATCTAGAACAACCAAACAACAACTTATTATAATGGTGATTTTTTCTTAAAAAAAGGTTTCCAATACACTCATGTCAATAACTGACCTGTTGGAGCAACAATAGGAGGTAATTCTGGAAATGTACCATTATTGCAGAAGTCACCACGACAGCAATCAATTGCGTACTGACCTCCTGTATGCCTTTTTGTGTGACCTGAATGACTTGCTACATTGCAATAGAAAGGTACTTGGTCTGGTGTCTTGGTACAACCACGAGTCACCCTTTCCACTCCAGCTGAATCACGTACTCGAGATTTGTAACACTAAAAAACAGTCAATTATTGATAAAAGATCAAAATTACAAAAAATATTTTGTAAATGAAATGGAAAGTATTTTCTGCTTGGTCAAAATAAAAGGAAATTAGAAAATAAACAAGAGTAGTGTAACAGAAAGAAAATGCAACAACAAAAACTGTTGCAAGGGAAGATGAATATGAACAGGAGAAAATTTTTGTCATAGAAATGTAATGTTCAGTAACACAATTAAATTACACTCCAATATTTTATACAACACAATTATCTTCATCAAAATACAAAATGAAACTAATTACTTTCTAGATCTAAAACCTCCCATTGTTATGCTATTCATTCCTTTGGGAAAATGAACACAAGAAATTATACCATAGGTTAATTACATCCTCAAATCAACATTACAACAAAAATGATAAAAAGTGTTCAGGTCTAGGTATAGAGGCTTTAAATAATTCTAAAAACTCTTATGAAACAACAAATTTGCTAAAAGACAATATTACTTTTACCACTTATACCATAATTCAGAGATATTCAATTACTTCCGCTCATCCATTTCACACTATAACAATTACATCTTTACCGCACTGTCTCAAATTTCATTGCCGTATACAATGAAAATAAAAGAGGTTCTAACACCTACATTCAATAATAGTAAATAAGTATTCAAATTATATTTTATCATGAATTTGCTTTGGTAACAATTTACAGAAACCAAAAGAAACTTACTTTCTTGGGATTTTTTTTAATAACGAAGATGATAACGATGATATGTTATTCCATCACACATACAATTAAAATTGTTTAATAAGTCAGGTCAATATTTATAATACTTTATTACTTGAGAATGTTTTATCAGGATTCCATACAAAAACCAACGAATACTTGTCTCAATGAACACGGATAACATAAGCTGCATTGAAGTAAATTTCGTTTATTGAAGTATTAAAAATACCAACAAATAAATCTTGGCTATACCATTAACAGTGTAAATCATATTAATGATGAGCAAAGACACATCCAGGATTTTTGTGTGCATTTTGGCGAGGGGGAAGGGGGTATAGGTTTGGCATGCATTTATTTCTGCAGAACATAAGTTGTATTTTTATTAGCTACTTATGGACTTGGAATTAGCATTTATAACAAACAATTGATATATTGAATGATTTTGTTTGTATTCAAAATAATGTATCTTTTTGTATCAAAATATAATAAATCTATATTTTTCAATGTATCATAAGTTTCAAAGGAAGAGGGAAGGGAGTTCCAAGAGCCCCTACTGGGAGTGCCATAGACTTTCAGATTTAACATACAATTTCAATCTAAGTCATTAGTCAATATATTTGTTATCTTGTATATTAATGTAATGATGTGATGATGATGAATGATGTGATCTTTAATTATTCTCGTTAAATAACACTAACATATTAAGCAAGTGTCTACATGTGAAAATTCATGTTTGAATTTTTAATTCTTATGTAACTTTCAGAATTTTCTCTTTACCTCATTATTTAATTCTGTAATTATGACCAATTGTTCAAATAATATTTCTCTCTACTCGATAGCTAGCAGCTGTCTGGAGAGAGGGGGTTCCGTTATCCAATCAGAGACTTCAAAGTTTGCTAATGTCACTGGAGAGTTGCGGATACTTAAGAAATCTTACAACGCGAAGTTAAACCCAAGTGTGCCACTGCTTCTTTGGTCATGCGTAGTGTGTGTGGTTCTGTGTTATATACTGTTGTGCGCTCTTATTTGATTTGTTTCTTGCATCTGATGCAAGAACGACCTCGACCATGCATCTACTGCTCAAGTAAGTAGTAACATTACTCTACCCCCACTCCAGCTGCCAAGTAGACAGAAATATTATTCAGACTACACAATACTAGTAGTTGTGTCACCCACGTCAACACACATATTCATACAAACTGTACAGTAAAATCACATAACATCCATACCTGAACTGCTCCTTCACAAACAGTAGATGCACTACAATCAGGAGCTTCGCAGGAATGACATTTGTACTTTTTTGGAAATCCTGCAATTAGATTATTTTGGGCACTAAGCAATCTTTTATGATCAGGATCAGGGGGTTCTGGTTGTTCAGGATCATCCGGTGGTTCTTCACCCTCATTACTATCATTCAATGTCTCATCCAGTAGACGACCCATTGTGAAGTCGCCTATTAACCAATATTATTATTGAAATACACAGCTGCACTTGTCATCAAGAGGGGTAAAAACAGTGAGTCAAAAGTCAAAGTAAAAAACCGATTAAATCAAAGATATTATTACTCAATATGAAAGAAGTTCAATACAAAAACGTAGTATACAAAAGTTCGTACCTGTGCATAGGTTTAACGCTAAAATAAAAAGTAAATACGAGACATATCTTGAAGCAGCCATGTTGATCTTGCCATAACAATAAACAAAGCACTTATCGTGCATTCAGATAGTCCCTTCAAAGAAAACGGTGCATTAAAGTCTTTCAAAACTCGACATTTCCTTCGCTCTTTCAAATCTGATTCACGAATAGTTTCACATACGTTTCACAAATATGGTCAAACATTCACTCTCCTTGATAACATCGCAACAGATCCAGCCTCCAACTTTTAATTTCCTTGATAGAAATCGGACATGTTTATTCCATGAACCGATCACAGCCCTCTTGAATTTTTTCGTTGATTTGGTAGGTAACTTTCATAGAGTAATCAACAGTAACCATAAGATCACAACGAAGTATCGTATAAACCTTTACTTTGTAAAGGAGGGCCTGAATATACCCACACGAAAGATTAACACATCAAGCTTTCATCCACGCCCATTCTCTCTGGTCTCGAACGATATTCAACGCCAGTGGTGAGGGTATAGATAAACATATTTATAATAATAATAATAATAATAATAATAATAATAATAATAATAATAATAATAATAATAATAATAATAATAATAATAATAATAATAATACGGGAAAGCGCACAATGTGCATAATTCTTTTCTTTTTTGTCAGAGCGAATACGAAGGAAGTCAAACTGTTACTCTCTCACTGTTCAATTACTGTCTGGCTGACTATCGCGTTCACTACCACACCAGGAGTTTCACCAGTTCTATTCATTCTTTTTATTTCGTGCTGAGCCTGGAGATGGATATATTCCTTTTCCCGTTTTGTACAAGGAGGTTATAATATATATTGTATATATTGTAACCTCCTTGGTTTTGTATGACATGAAGAGTCTTTAAAGGCCCGTTTTCACGATGGAATATGTCACGACATTTTGCGTGTTTCTCGGTAGTGCCGCTAGGTGTCGCATGATCGCGACATTTTATCAAGCTCTGCTTGATTCTGGTGTGGCTTTTGCGATAGCAGAGACACGTCGCGGTAGAATTTGTAAGCATATCAGACTGCAAGCAGTCACGGTAGGAGCAACTTCGCCGGCTCGAAGCAGGACACGGGGCACGGGCTGGAGGCGGAGTCCAAGTTGGGCGGAATCGGGCGGGCTGGGCGGAAGTGAATATGATTTGCCGACCGGCGTGACCTATAGCTATGGCTTGTCTCGAATAGAAGTTGCGAGTAAAGTTAATAACTACTTGCCTCGGAGGAAACTTATTTCACAATTTTAATAGTAACACCATAGTCTTCATAGCATTGGCATACGAATATGAATAGAGAAATATTTGTTTTTAGGTTAGGGTGACATGAAACAGTGGCTTGTACATTGCTTAATCGTGATTAGTTTCTAGCGTTTATGTTTGTGTGGAAAATCTTCGTGAATTTTCATCTTCAAATTGCGTGTAATGTCACGTAACTTCGAATTAAAAATGTTTTAGTATATTGTTTTCAGTCGAAATGAATATGTTTACCTGTGTAACCTAAATAGGCTTCATTTTTGTGTAAATGAAAAGTTGTTTGAAGATCGATTTCCTGACGAAAAATTTTTAAATCGAATTAAAATGTAAAGATGGTCAAAATTAAATAATAACAAAAACTCTATATTGGCTATATTATAGATATAATTGTTATTTTTTTAGTAAAATATGCCAGATAGTATTTGGTGTGTAAGCATTATACTTTTCAATAATTCCCCAATCAATAATATTTGCTGCTTCGTACCCCAAACTAATTCACGATTCACTGTCAAAAATTTACAAAATTCACATGAAGTTAATTCATAGGATATATCTTCATTTTTTGTAAGATTCTTGCATTATGTAGAAATAGTGAGTCTTTGAAGTGTAGGGCATATCAAGACATGAATGTATTGTATGTGTATCAACATTATTACAAGACTCAGGGATGAAGATTGAAAATTAATGTTAACAACCCTTGTTTTACCCAGAAACCATGGGCATTTCTACCCAAATTTGAAATAAAATATCCAGATTCATAAATAAATCTAATAGTCTTAATAATAAAATGAATGTTCTATGCTCTTATTTTACAAGTAAAAGAACCTTCTGTGCTCATCACTTTCTATCTACTCATAATGTATTTTTCCATATCTATTTATTCAAGTAAACAAACCCACATGTTTCAAATCGATTCTTTAGGCTATAGAAACATAATTCTTAAGTTTCAAATTAGTATTATTTTTTTAAAATTATTATTTATTTATTTTTTATTATTACTTTCTGTTCAACAATATGTCTTTCAGAGCTTTGAAATTTACAAAGAAGGACAGTCGTTATGGACACTAAACAGTAACCTCTTTAAAAGGATTTATTAAGATAAAATTTGAGAAAAAACAATGTTGTAAAGATAAGATTGGATTGGAAATATGAGAAAATAAAACTACAGAAGATGAAATTTGTCTTTAGAAAATTTAGAATTAATTCCACGAGGAAAGGGATAAGCTTTACCAAGATGAAAACATTGTGCATGATGTAATGAAGGAAGAGAGTTCAAACATTTGAGACTATTATTTTTAATCAGTCATGTATTGTAGGGAGATTTAATTCATTATGAATTTGTGTACTGGGAATAAACCAAGGTGTATGTTGAATTTTTCTAAAGACTTTGTTTTGGGTATTTTGAGCTTTTTGTATTTTTGATTTAGCTTCATTTGACAAAATTGAATATGCATATGTTAAAGTAGGCCTATTAATTTAAGTGTATATTAATTTAGCAGTTTTAACACGAAGAGTTTAGTTATTATAAGGGAATTTAGTTTGTGTATTTTAATAGTATTTTTTTGTATCACATTTTTAATATGAATTTTCCAGTTCAATAATAATAATAATAATAATAATAATAATAATAATAATAATAATAATAATAATAATAATAATAATAATAATAATAATAATAATAATACGGGAAAGCGCACAATGTGCATAATTCTTTTCTTTTTTGTCAGAGCGAATACGAAGGAAGTCAAACTGTTACTCTCTCACTGTTCAATTACTGTCTGGCTGACTATCGCGTTCACTACCACACCAGGAGTTTCACCAGTTCTATTCATTCTTTTTATTTCGTGCTGAGCCTGGAGATGGATATATTCCTTTTCCCGTTTTGTACAAGGAGGTTATAATATATATTGTATATATTGTAACCTCCTTGGTTTTGTATGACATGAAGAGTCTTAACGGGCCGAATATCGATCTTCTGCGCATGCGCAGATACTCTAAAGTAGAGAGTTTGTGCACGCATTTGCGGGCAGCTATCGACTGCATTTTTGAGTCTTTGCGCATGCGCTAACTCGAAATCGAACTCGAAGTGTTAGCGGCCCCGCCCTTCGACCATGTATTATGTGTATACTGTATACATGGTCGAAAGCCCCGCCCCGCCCCGCTATTTCGCCGGGTTTAGCAGGCGACTTATATCGCATGGTAATCGATCATTCAGTCATTTTATATGAAACTCGTTCTCGACACTGGCGGCGGATTGTGTCCGTTATCATATGATTCCGTTGTGGTGAACGATAACATTCCTGCGCACCGATTGGAAGAGAATCGGTTCACGTCAAGGCACAGCAATCGAGGAAGCCTAGGCTAAGGTGCACCGTAAACCCGGGATCAGCCCACTCTTTTATTATTAATTATCGTTGTTGTTATATTATTATTATTATTATTATTATTATTATTATTATTATTATATACGTCTACAACTTGACGCAACGCGTCTCCAAGCCTCTTAAGGGGCGTTAAGCGCTTTGCGCTGGGGAGTAAATCCTCTATTAATTTGCGCGCTTGGGAGTAATCCTTTATTAATCTTATGTCATGTCACGTCACGTCGCAATCAGTTGTCCAGAGGTAGCATCTGCGCGTACGTGCCTCCTGCGTCACTACCCAGCGGCCAGAATTGGGAAGGAATAAGGATAGGGGTGGGGTTTAGGACACTGCACATGGGTTGGGTTAGCCCCTGTGAAGCAGCCAAACTCTTTTTGTTGGAACAAATTTCACATGAGATTCGCCGGGAATCGAACCCGGACCGACCTCAGTGGTGAAAGGCTAGCGACTTCGCCATGTGCCACGAGCGAGCGAAATCTTGTATTAGATTTATTACTAAATCTGAATACTGAAGAGGGCTTATGTAATTTACTTCCATAAGGATGTTTTAAGTTTAGCTTTCTTAATCCTAGAACACTAATACGTTGTAAGTTTGAAGGCTATCATGAGTGCAATGGAATTTTTAATCCTGTATTCTATGAAAGCGGATCTTATCATACTACATTGTGCGGATCTTAACATATAATATGTAGTTTGTCAGTGAATCATTATGTCAAGGTGTGGGTTATGTCGATCAAGTTGGCAAGTAAATATTATAGGATTCTAAAATATTACTGAAATAGTGAATACCGTGCTTAACAGAATGAATTAGAGAATGTAAATGTAACTTCACTCTGCCCAAGTCTTCTTGAGCTCCCTTTTGCTATGAGGGCTTTTACATGAGGGGAGTGGAGGGTTAAGAATTGTAAGCAGTGTATTGAAAATCAAAATGAAATGTCGCTTCCAGTTCTTTCACATAGGGGTGATCATTCCTAATATTCTTATATTAAAATACTGCTTTACCTTTACTCATAATAATGTTTAGTAAGAGAAAACTAAAATCTGGAGCCCAGGAAAACTTGTGCACCTGCATAGTGTGCATCAAATATGACTCGTCATAAACGATTGAAATTGTATATGTGACTCAATGAATATAATAATAATAATTTTAAGCTAAGGCGTGCACAAACTCTCTTCTATTAGAGTTAGTGCACGCCATAGCGAACATTATCGATCTTCTGCGCATGAGCAAATGCGAAACGTGAAGAAACTAGATGCGAAACGTGAACTGCTCATGCGCAGAAGATCGGTAATGCTTTAACGTTTGAGGGTGCACAAACTAGCGAGTTTGTAGACAAACTTTCCACTCTATTAAAAAAAATACCTGTCACATAATTCCCCGCACCATTTACACACACTGATTGGTTCGAGGAAACTTTTCGTTTTACAAACTTTATGGTGAAATCTATACACCGAAAACCTTGCGATCGAATGTCTTAGGTTATATCCTCTTCCCATCCATTCACTTGTGGTCATTGCATCCGTTGTATAGAATTCTTACCATTTTTATTTATCTCTTAGTTCCTTCATTAGTTCTTCGAGGTGTGATGTGTTTGATATTACTAATGCAATTAAAAATAGTAGCATTAAAATTTTAATAGTGGAATTTGGCATCGAAGGTATTCCACATATAAGGGTTCCCTTACTAGCTCATTCACTAGTGAAGGAGTGAACTCCGACACCCCTATAACTTTCTTTTTATCTATTTCTTTCAAATCTCTCTTGATCAGGTGTTCTCAAACGACCTTCAGTCCGTATGTAATCACCAGAGCTACTCCGGATCATGTTACTGCTGTTTCTAGAGAAATTTGGCGTAAGTCTGAGATTTCATTCATCATAATAATTGCTGCCGAGGTTCTATCTTTGATATGTTCTCTGAAGTTGGTTCCGTGGGTTTGTAGAGTTACTCCTAAATACTTAAATTTGTTTATTTTGGTATAGGATAGATGTAGAAGGAGAATGCCAAACCAAAATTCTATTTCCTTCATCCTGAATTTGCTAAATGCACTAGGTATCATTAATATCGTTAAATCATTTCTGAATGAATAGTATTTTATTATTAGTATTGTTACTATTATAATTGATATTACTATTATTAGAATTGTTATTATTACTATTATTATTATTGAGTATTGTAAGATCAATGACCAACTTGATCAGGGTTTTTTGTCCAGTTTCCCTTGATCCTTTGAGCAAATGCTGAGATGGTCCCCCTTGTTTTGATTTCTGGACAGTAAATGTAACTTCACTCTGCCATATCTGACTCGTCATACACGATTGAAATTGTATCTGTGACTCAATAAATATTATTATTATTATCTGCCTGCATTTAAAATTCCCGCTAATATTGTGTCACAAACTGCTGCTTGGAGCTCATTGGCTGAAGTCCGATACGAGTAGCTCATCCATTTCACTTTCCAGACGGACTCGCGATAGTCCACGATACCAAAAAAACATTAATATTTCGCTTAAGGGGGCACATAAAAATAAATTCCTAAAAAATTGCGCTGGTGGTATGCACAAATTAAACGAGTTTTTTCATTGCAAGTTTAATACTTTCTACATTCCAGGTCGCAAACGCCATGTATTTTTGCTCTCACAACAATTTGCTAGATTTGATTTGTTAATTGTATCTTTCCGGCCATAGGATCGGAATTGTCTCCGTTCACACAACTCAGTAGCTGTAAGGAATTTCTATCTTCTTGATTCAGTATATCTGAGAATAAATACTTCAAACTTCTAGGGCAGTATAATGGTCGAAGATGTTCACTTTTTACCCATGAAAATATTAGAAATTTCATATAATTAAGTTACACATGTGACTAACTCCAAAAACAACGCAAAAAAAACCTGAAAATACACCAATAGAGCTCTTACTAAGCTCATAAACGTGAAGAACGGTACGCTTTTACATTCCAAATGAAAATAATTCACAAAACTTTTAAAAAACGTAAAATCTTGAATAATGCCTTTCCCTACAATTCTGTTGACCTAAAATTAATATTCGGGTGTAGTTGTGTTAATAGGAGTACGATTTTATATGATGGCTCTTACTGAAAATGAATCCGTAAAATTTAAGGATGTCCAAAATCAACACATGATCAAGTCTTCCTGCTCTCCCCTAAATTATGCCTGAAAAAATACAAATTCCCACATTTAAAAATGTATGGCCAAAATGAGGAGGGTATCAATCACACAGTTTTAGCAACAAAAGAGTTTCCGACATATAATCATGTGGGCAAAATAATTTACCAGGTTCCCAAACAAGAATAATTTCATGAGAAGCAGGCTCCATTTTATTCTTATTAACTACCACAACAATTAGAGAAGACAATAACTGCAAACTCTACTGCTTCTGCCTAATAGAAACTGATAAACTCATCCTGAACAACAGATGTGTCCTACAGATTCAGAACAGGAGGTGGAATTAATCTATTGAAGTCTTACATCTCTGATATGCTATTATCTTTGCACTTATTTCACACAATCACTTATTACATACGAAAAGGAATGAATTTTATAAAAAAGATGTTATTTACCTTCACTTACTATCCTCATACCACTTCACTCTTCCCATTCGCTCCTCGTCAGAAATAATTTGCAATTTTGACCTTCAATTTGAATTTAATTGTGCAATCAGAATGAATTAAAATGCATTTAGAAGGAACATTTTACAGGATTTCAGGCATTTTGTATGAACTTTAGTGGAGAAATATTCACAAAAGATTGGAAGAGTGCAAAATAAAATTCTGATTTCAGGGGTGGAAAATGAGGATGGAAGAAGTTTGAAATCTCACACAAACAGTAATTTTTGTTTTGACACACAGGAGTACAAAATTTCATTACCATAATAAAACTAATTTGTATATTATATAATATGAAAAAAGTAGCCCAGTAACAACATACTCTTTCCTTTCAGTGATATTCTCATCAAAATAGTTGTCGCTGATACCAATATTAACCTGAACAAAGAGACAACAAAAATGGTAAAAAGATATACCCTTTTATTTCAGATCTCATATCATATATATACAAATAAACAATGATTCAAGATAAAAATATACATTATACACTACTATTAAACAAATACAAGAAAATTCGGAATGAACTTATAATCTAGTGTACATTTACCAACCTTCTTCATATGCAATGCCAAATGGAGTTTCATTGCTCTCTTTGATTAATTTTGCCAATTCATTTTGAAGGTCTTTAGGTATTTCCAATTTATATGCATCTTCAGGATTAACAAGATTATTCCTTACTATTTGTAATGCTCTTTGACGCAGAGAAAAAAGTGGGATTGTAATGAACACATGAGTTCTTTGAATTTGGGTTTGCTGCAGTGCATTGCGAGGTAAACCTAAATACCTGGTATACCAAGGTTCTGGAAGAAATACTTGTCCTGATTTAACAACCAGTCTATCTTTCGTTTCTGAATCAATAAAAATCCAGGGATGAGTAACATAAGTATTCACATCAACAAAACCTCCAGGAGATAATGTTTTGAACTTAACATTTTGTCCCTCGTAATTTAACCAAATGACATCGACTTTTCTTTCAGTGTTATTAAAAAAACGCAAGAACGATCTAGTAGAATGATTTATAGATCGTGGGTTTTCTGGCGCAGATCCTGACATAATGAATGACCTGCAAAAGAAAAAGAATTAACTACTTCAGATATGGCATCATTTGGGCGTACCTATGCAAAATACTTGCGAAGGAGCAGTTAAAATACAGTAAGAAGACTACCTTAACAAATAAATATGTATTTCATTAGATCTTCAGTCACTTTACATGTAAACAAGCATGCGGGCATTGGTTCTTAACAATAACACCAACGTATGCCATCCGTTCCATCGATCTGTTATCACTTTACCAACGAAAACTATCCATCCACATCAAAAATGCTATATCGTGAAATTTTATTAGCAAAACGATTAATGATGTGAATGTTCAAAGCGTGATTAATAAAAAAAGTTAACACAATCTCTTCTTACTTCTTGAAAACAAAATATAACCAGGGGTCTCTGTACTTCAGTGTCAGTGTGTCTCTATCACATCGTATACGTGCTTTACGCCACGCCTTTGCCTGTCACCTGTCCATAAACTGGTAACAATGGCGGTATGTGTGGCAGTCATCGGTAAAGATGTGAGTGATCTACTTTACCACTCATGACATGTTTGTTTGTAAACACTGAGAATTGGTCGCTTGAGATTCAACGAATGTGTGGGTGTCTGGACCGTTTCAACTTCAAATATTTTGTTTGTCAGAATTCTTATTGTTTTTCAGAATTCTCCCAAATTTATATCATGCTTAAATCCAGAGTTAGAATTACAATTCCATTACAAAGTTCACACATCATTGGATGTGGTTGAAGAAAAACTCTCATCGGCTGGCATAAATACCGGCGATGTGAGAGAGTTATATCTGGGTCTTTTGTATTCTACTGAAGAGCATAAGATGTATCCTTTAAAAAACATTTTTTTGTGTTTACTGTATTTAGTTTTATTATCAGATCTAATCTGTACAATACACATTCATAATTTAGAATACAAATCTTCGTGTTATTTCAATAAATCTAAGTAATTATACTTTTACTTATGTTATCGGAAACTTGAAATATACCCTAATGAGAATCAGATTTGGTTATGTGACAAACACAAAAATAAAATTTATTGTCGTTGTGGAATCAGCAAATACATTACTTCGGGACAATGAAGTGAGAACGGTAAGAATGAAATATTGGGTTGCTTGGTTGCATGCTTTTATGCTAATGCACTTAAGAAAAATGTTTAATTTGTTCTAGATGTTTCGACGTTTACATAATTTGTATACTGATGTTGTCTGTAATCCTTTTTATATTCCTGGTGATCCAATTACATCCAAGTAAGTTTTTTTATAATTTTAAAATTTTGTGATAATATGATATTCTATTTCTAGTGTTCATTTTATATCTTTCTTTTCAGGAATTTTGATAATACTGTAAAAAGCATAATGGTGAACAATATTTAATGTTAATAATTTACTTCTAAAATATTTTTATAAAAATTATTGTAATTATGAATAATTTATCATTTCATTGGATAAGGATTTATGTGATGATAGTTTCTTAAAATTCATCCATGTAAATGTTAAGATTGTTTTGTAAATAAATATTAAAATACAAACAAAAGTAATCTGATCAATGTGAAGTATTTCTAACCAATAAAGGTAATGACTCCCTGTGGATGGGAGGTTTTTTGTGCACAGTGAAATGCTTGTTCTCATTGCATGCTTCATTTAAACTGAGAAGTTCCTTCTGTTGAGGCAGCAAAAAGTGGTGCTACGGTCTAATGAACACAACTTTCTACAAACTAGAGAAGAACATGGTTAAAGCAACATTTGTGGGTTAATATAACCATCATATATTCACTTCATACATGATATAGAGAGAATATGAATATAAATGATTGAGAGAATTTTCTCAGAAAACAATAAACAGCAGTTAATCAAGGCTAATTAAAAGTGTTCTGAATTTTTTTAAAATTGAGATGTGTTTTGCATCAGATAGAAAACTAAATATACAGAGAAATATACTTTTTTTTTGTCTTTTGTTACCACAAGACCTTACACAGCAAAAATAATGTTGCTGTAGGATGTGGTAAAATGAAAGTGAAAAGCAGAGAACAGTGCATCTCACTTTATTGACATTAGATGGCCCTGCACTTTCTCTCTCTAAAGCAGGAACTTGACTTTTTTGTATATCTGTTTTACTTCAATCTGCCTCTCTGTGAGTTAAGAAAACCAATTCTCCCTGTTTCGTATCAATCTGTGCCAACTTGAGATGGTCTGGGGGTCTGCTATATAAGCTCTGAGGTAGTCTGGTTCCTCACACTTACAGCTGTGCTCTCCAACAACTAACATCATGAACAGTCTGGTGTGTATTCAAGTAAACATAAATTATCGTTCTATTTTCAGAAACTTAATGAAATGTTTTATTGCAGCTTCTGTGCTGCTCTGTCATTTTGGCAGCATGTGCTTTCAGCACTGCATATCCATATGCTGCACAATCAACTTTCCCAGTTTATGATCAGCAAGTTGATGAATCAGCATTTGCTCCAAGTGTTGTTGCAGCTCCTACTCAAGATCTGGAAGGTGCTGCTACTGGCCACCATGGTAAGTTCAATTTGTACCAAATATCTTATTGTGGACATCTGCAATTTAAATACACATTTACAAATAAGCCCAAATCAAAAGTGATGAAATCGAATTTGATTTGGACTTATTTGTTCTTGTTAGTAGAAAAGGCAAAGCTGATCAAACAGACTTCCAAAACTTGTTTAAATACAATAGTGTGGGAAATAATCTCTTTTTCTCCCTTTTGCTAGCACAATCAATTGTTTATATTGCTTCATAATTTAATTAATTGTTTGAAATGCTATACCAGTATTCAGTTAAAATATTAAATACACACACACACACAAACATATATACTTACATATACACACACAGTGCTTCATTTATTTAATGTAAGGTCCTGGAATGCACCCCAAATTAATGTAATAGAAATAGTTACAAATTCATGTTCTAATAACGCCATGAAAAATGAAATAAAATAAAAAAATAAAAGTGAAATAATTTCTAGTTTGTGGGACAAATGATATAAATCGGTATTCATGAGAAGAATTTTTTTAGTATAGTTAATTGCATCGTATTTCTTCACTTGCTTACAAATTTACTAAAAGATTGGATTACTTGACTTTAACTACATCTATGAACTGTGAAGCACCTCTCTAGTATTAATTTATCATTAAATCTATATCTTGAAGAGGGCTTCTGTAATTTACTTCCATATGGATATTCTAAGTTTAGGTTTCTTAATTCTAGAACACTAAGATGTAATTTTGAAGACTACTATTAGTGCAAAGGGTTCAATAGAATTTTGAATCCTGTATTCAATGAAAGTGGGTCTTGTCATACTATATTGCTCATTAAATACAAGAACATCATTACTCAAAAATCATCATTTTACAGGAAGAGCATTTGAAGATTAAGATAGTCTGCTGTTTCAGTTAGTAAATTGAAAATAAAAAAGCCATTGTTGCATATTGGCTGTGTAAAAGGAGGTTCGACATTCATGGAGTAGCAAGACCAACAATGCCAGATCAAAGGAAACTCAAAAATAACAATTTTTGAGTTATGACATTCTTGTATTTAATGAATATGTAATTTGTTAGTATATCATTATGTCAAGGTGTAGGTAATGTCAATCAAGTTGGTACATTATTTGTGTGAAGAAAATATTAAATGATTCTAAAATATTACTGAAATAGTGAATACCTTGGTTGACAAAATTAATTAGGGAATGAAAAGATTTGTATTTCTCACATTCTGCCCTTGTTCCTTTTGTTGTATAATACATTTCATATTTAAATCCCCAAATGTCATTTATGTTGTGTCTTTACACATTGTATGTAAAAATACTAGTATCAATATGTAAACATGTGAGTTCTGGGAACAGATCTTAATACTAATTTTATTTATTATCAAATGTTGTATATACAAATAATGCAAATTTACAAAATTCCCAATTGAAGTGACGAACAGCATGGAACAACTGATGGTAATTACATTGAAGCAGCACTTTCTGTTGTCACAGTTAGGAACTTCTTGCATTGCGACTTATTCGTTTCGACCTAAACGTGCAGAAAAACTAAAAGAGGAGTTTGTGCACTCTCGAACGTTAAAGTATCATCGATTTTCTGCGCATACGCAGTTCAAGTTTCGCG
Source organism: Teleogryllus occipitalis (assembly GCA_011170035.1). Classification (NCBI taxonomy): domain Eukaryota; kingdom Metazoa; phylum Arthropoda; class Insecta; order Orthoptera; family Gryllidae; genus Teleogryllus; species Teleogryllus occipitalis. The sequence continues at coordinate 182,925 of BLKR01001382.1, forward strand.
TCAGTTGTGTGCCTCTCCGCATGCGCAGAAGATTAATGCTGTCCGCTATGGCGTGCACGAACTAGTGTTTGTGTCCGCCTTAGCGGATAGACAATCGATTTTCTGCACTTGCGTAGATGCTCAAAAACGATGCGGAACTTAAACTGCGCATGCGCAGAAGATAGTGCTTTAACGTTCGAGGGTGCACAAAGTCTTTACTCTCTAATTTCTCGATTTTACCTGTTATTGACATCGATACTGCGTTCGATTGCTTTGTCTTTTGAGGGTGCACTCTGGAGTATTTGCACCCTCAAACGTTAAAGCAATCGACAGCATTATCGATCCTCTGCGCAAGCGCGGTTCAGGTTTCATATCACTGGTGCATCTGCGCATGCGCGGAAGATTTGAGATTGCAATTAATTGCTGCCCGCAAAAGCGAGCAAATTTTCCTTATTTTGAAAGGAAAATGGGCCGCCAAAATGTCCCCCGTGACAATCACTCATCAGCCTAAACTGCCGTCAACAATTTTAAGTTTAGCATAATGTATTCCGTTGGGTTTGCATTAGTTTATAAAAAAGGAAGTGCGAGTAGATCTTTTGCTCATGAACCATGTAATAAGTGTTTCACAGACTATTGAAATCAAGAAGGAAAAGATTCAGTGATGGTTCTGGGAAGGGAAAATAAGCTATCGCGTCATTTGAGCAGGAAGATGCTTTATCGATTTCGTTTCCGAGAAATTTAATAATTCGTACCTTCTGCTTCTAAAATGTTTCGATTTTACTTTCTCGTATACGTACGTATATACGGAATATGGAGAAAGTTACGCAATGCTGCAGAAAATCGATTTCGATATTTCAAGGGAATTACGTTTTGGGATCCCCTGATATTGAAAAACTGTTTTTTTCAAAACGTCCGTCCGTCCGTCCGTGAATACCATTAGCTCCTAAACCATATGTAGAATTTTTTTCCAAATTGAAGAAACTGTCCGTCTGGCTCAAGTTGAAGCTTTGAAAATTTGAAAATCATTGTTGACAATTTGGGAGTCATTTACATGAAGCCTCTGGGACATTTTCAAAAATTTCTCAAAAATGTTTCCAATTTTTTCCCCTTACATTTCTTCTAAGAAAAGAGTGAAATACAGGTTGGTAAGTTCCAATTTTCATTTTTTACTCTGAACTTTCGAAAATTGCAAAAGTTTGTATTTTTTCGGCGACTTCCTACAACTACAAAATTGAAGATAGAGATTTTTTCTTCAAATAAAATTTGCTCTCCATAATTAGTTCTTTCATTAAGGTCATGCACATTTTTTTTATTTAAAAAAATATTAGTTTTCCTGCAATATTGTGTGATATATTGCGAAAAAATATATTTAAAAATATCAAAAACAAGAATTTCTCAAAAACGACTCAAGATTTTTTCTTTAAAATTTTGTTGGGTTTAGTGCCAGATGTACTGTATAAGATGAGATAAACGCTATTTTGCTCTATTTAGTGTTTTCTTTTAAATACAAAAATATAATTATTTTTATTTGTCTCTCGCGTCGGTAATGTTTATTACATTAGCATTGATTTGCTCACATTATTGCTTTCAATAATACATGTGCTTAAAATGATGTCTTACAAAGTTTCTCGAAAAACTCAAAGCTTAACAGAACGCACTCGCTCTCGTTCGCCGATCTCATGCCTGCTGAGTCGACTTGGTACACGCTATAAAATAATTATTCCCTACACACGTGCACGGTGTATTCAGTTGGCGAGGTACACGGTGTAAAATAATTATTTCTTACACCGGTTTTCGGTTACATCTTGCACCGTGCCCTGGTGTGACTATGTTTGGTAGGACCCTACTTTTTTGCTAAAAACTTTTTACTCTATATTCTGATGCTTCGCTACGAGTGTCCGTGATGAGTGACGAGGCTCCGGTCTTCAGCATGTTATTATCGGAACATATTATTGAGTCTGTGCAACAAATACTTTCCAATGCACTTCATGCGAGAGTTTATTTTCAATCGAACACTTTTAATTTAACATTTTGCCATTTCACTACGGGTACCGAAGTTGGGTGGCTAGGCTCCGCCTTCGTTCGACACGATTACTATAAAACGCCTGCAGCCTGTGCAACGGTTTCTAATATTCTCTTTGAAACTAAGCAAAGAAAGTGCCCTTCTTCCTGCCACTTGTGCTTTGCTTTCGTTCACCGGTCTGCCGACGACGGAATTGACTCGTTACGATAAGGAACAAGACCCCAATTTTGATTTTTAATACTTCATTTTAACATTTTGAAACAGGGAGCATTGCAACTAAAAGGTTACATGCCTCTTTTTAGTAAGAAGAACTTGTATACAGATTTTTCATGTATAGAATTTTTGATAGACCAGACGTGCGGCTTTCGTAATTAAATGTTCGATTTCTTTTTGATTGTAAGGTTGTTGTTTACTTCGCTCTTTGAACTTTTCCTAGTTTACAATTTTTTCTAACATTAACTTTTTCAGGTAAAATCTGTGCAAATATAAGTAGCTGTTAATAGGTATTTACGCACCAAGGGCGTTGTAAGGGTTCTAATCGAGCGGCGACAAAAAACCTGAAGCCTTTTGTCGCCCGAGATTATGAGAACCAGTTAACGCCCGTGGTACATATGTAATTGTATTTTTTACCTAATTTTATTGATTCAGGTTTACTTATTTACTAATTAACAAGATATTAATTTTAGTCGCTTTGTCTTTTCATATTTCCCTTTCAATTCCTTGCGTAAGAGAACATGTAGAATCATTCAACTGTTGTTTTGCTCGTAACCACGATCCTTTCCATCCAGGTAAATTATGCAGTGTATATCGAGCTCCGAATCGAAGGCAATAACAAGCTATAACGTATCAGTAAAACAAATTCATTATACTACGGATTGGTACATGTTTTGAAAACGAGCGGCGTTAGTAGCGAGTTTTCAAAATTTGTACGAATTCAATTCAATAAAGTATCATTATATACTAGTTCCATACGCTATCGTTTTGTTGAACAGCATTAATTTATAAAAGAACTAAAATTAATTTTGGGAAAAAATCAAAAGCGGTTTTGTATTTGGCAATACAAGTTGACGTTATTGTAACGTCACCCGGACAGTGAGGACGAAGAAAGAGGAGGTCGAGAGGGAAGGACGGGTTGTGCCATAAATGCCTTGCATGCCATAAAATGCCCTTTTACGAACGATTTCCTGCAACGGAAACGGTCATTTATAATGCTAGCTATAAATAAAAATGACTTCCCTTTAATTTGGATTATCTTTAACATGTTATTCAGTTTAATATATGTAAGCAGTGAATTGTTTCTCTGAAGATTGTAATACCAATTTCATTTCAGGCCATCATGGGCGTGTGCAAATTAAGGTATACCGAGGCCCTACCACTCACGGACATCATGATCACTTCGCTCCCCATGGTTTCTGGGTAAAGCAGCCAGCGGATGATCACCATTAGATTCTTTATATAAACCCTTTTGTTTTATACTATTGTTATTGAAATGAGTTTGTATTTTGTGTTATGTTCTTGTAATATATAATAAATAAAACCTGTGATTATACTCATTTTATGTGTGTGATGTTTCATAAGAATTTTTAAAAAAACAAAACCTTCTGGTATCTAATTAGGTTCTCATGACTTAACAGGTCAAATTCATATTAAGAAAGAATGAAAGTACAATTTCATTTTTCCATGAGCTAGGCCTTTTTTTCAAGTTTGTCACCTACAATATCATAATTTCCTGTAACCCCATGAGTATATCGTTAAATTAGAGCAACTGCAGCAAAATAAAAACTAGACCCACTATACAAGGGGTCCAGAAAATGTATACTCATACACTCGGTCAGCAGTTCAGTATCATCGACGTTGTTTAACTGCTAATGGGGGTCACTTTAGTTTCACGTAATTGCAATAACGTAACAAAACATTCAACTGAAATATGAAGCGTAAATCACTGTCGCGTGTCTCCCTGTTCCAAATAAATTCACTGTCAAAAGAGTACACATTTTTGACTGGTCTGTATAGAGCCAGATACTATAGTATTTGGTAGAGCTCATTGGGGGGAACCAGTCAAGCGCGAGCCTCTTTATAGAGTATACTTGGGTTTTCGTAACGCGGCGCCTGAGGGACTTGTAACCACAATGGAATATGGCACGGCTTTTCGCGTCTTTCCCGGTCGTGTCGCTTGATTTGCAGCACTGCTTGATGCAGTCGCGATCATGCGACATTGGCGGCACGATAAAGACCAAAAAGCCGTGCTATCTTCCATTATGAAGACAAGACCCTCAGATGCCACGTTACGAAAACCCAAGTATAGGAATACGATTCTGCGCTAGAACAACTATTAGCGGACTTGTGACTTTCACAAATGCGAACCTACGAAGAAAACTAAGTGAAATATTGAGTTCCACCCCAATTAAAAAGTAATTTCAAATTTATTTATAACTGCTTGCACCATTAGGTTTAATCAAAGGAGAAAAAGTTTCTCGCATTTTCTAACTTTTTCATATTTCACTGATGAATTTGAGTGTATATTATTTAAATTTAATTATATATATTTACAATTACTAGTCCTATTCACGTGAAAAATTGCAGATGGTGTGTCCTCAATTTGTTCAAAACATGTGAAACGAAAGTGACAAGCAAACGGTTGTGAAAAATTGAAATATTTATTTGCTTATTGTATTTCTTATCCTGCAAATGAATTGTTTATAATATTTCTCATTCTGCAAATATACGTCGTAGAATACGTTTCTTAGATCTCCGAACCGAATCCCTAGAATTCCGTGGCAGGACACGATAAATTGAAAGGGGCCGTGGTCGCCCTTATTCTCTTATTCTACCAGTACCTACTATCTGTATGATTTACCATTTGGACTGTATAATTCTAAACAACCAGTAACGAGTACTGTATCTCAGCTTCTGGGTCAATGACCTCCATATCAGTCTGGTTTGTCGCCCAGTTTCCCTGATCCTTTGAGCAAATGCAGAGATGTCCCCCTTGTTTTGCCTCTGGATATTAATATAACCTAATCTGTGCACGTTTTCTAGAATTCAGTGGGAAATATAGGTATTCAAATTATCGTTCTAGGTTTGGCGGCAAGGAAGTATTATTTCTTCACGATGGAGATGATGGACAAGAACTCAAATCTATTGCTGATTTGCCCTTGATAATATAATTTATTACATCAGAGCATTTTTTTAACATATCTTGCAAAAACGATCATTTCTTTCTGTATTCAGAATTCAAATTGTATATGGCTTTGAATAGGGATCCCAGAATCAAGAAAACGCGCACAGAATACACTTCTTCCCATAGCACGTCAAACGCAGTTTTTTAATGTAAAATAAAATAAAAAGAAATTACATTTTTACTACAGGATGCGTCACCAGAATCCGGACAAATTCAAATTTAAATTTCCCGCTATATCAATGTTCCGCCAGAGGACGTTGTTGTAGCACTACATTGCTTGACGTTTGTAGTAAATTATGGCAGTTTCAAAATGGCCACAAGGTTAAAACAAAGTGCGGAACATGATAGAAGAGCTGCAATTGTCGAAGGCCTCCTAACTTTTTCAACTATCCAAAATCTACAGTTTATGATGTGACAAAATACCGGGCTTCAGAACAGCCAACGGCGAGGAAGCGTCACTCAAAAGACCGCATTGTGAAGACGCCAGAAGTTGTTGAAAGAGCTCAAGCGCTAATTTCCGAAAATCCAAGGCAATCATTGGCAACAATTATTGGTGTAAGCGAACCAACAATGCGTAGGATTGCCGAAGAAGATCTTCGATACAAATCCTACACGTTGAAGGTAAGACAAATGCTCTCCGAGGCTGCTAGGACAAAAAGAGTCAGTCGCTGTAATTTGCTTTTGTCTTCATTGAAAAATGATGCTGCGGGACGAATCCGATTCTTTTCTGATGAGAAGATTTTTACGGTTGACGAAAAAACCAACCGAAGAAATGATCGTTGGCTCGCACATGATCCAGAGGATTTCCCCATTGTTGCCAAAACAAAATTTCCCGCCAGTGTCCATGTCTTAAGTGTTGTGTCCAGCAAGGATCACGTCATGCCCCCACATTTTTTTAAAAACAAAAACTGTAACAAAGGAAGTTTATCTCAACGTTATTTCCATTGTTGTGAAGCCTTGGATGGAAACAGTAGCGTCTGGAAAGCCGTATGTTTTTCAACAAGATGATGCACCGGCTCATACGAGCCATTTGGTTCAGAACTGGATGTCAGACAATTTGGACATGTTTTGGTCAAAGGAATTTTGGCCTCCAAACCGTCTCGATTTAAATTCTTTCTATTACTACGTATGGAGCGTAGTTGAAAGGGTGGCCAACAAGTCTCGACATCCAAATGTGACGTCATTACGGTCCGCCATTGAGACAGCATTCGCCGACATGGATTCTGATACGTTGCATCGTGCATGCGGCCGCTTCAGACAGATTGGAGACTGTTATTGAAGCAAAAGGAGGTTATATTGAATGATTGTTGTCTTTAGGTGTTCTCCGTGGACCATGTCAAAGAATTTTGTATTATATTTAATATTTTGCTAATAAAGTTTTGTTTATAAATGAGTTCTGTTTGTCCGGATTTTGATGACGCATCCTATACACTAAAAACTTCCCAAATGTCACTGCAGTGCCTCTGATCGGGAGGTCCAAGAGTTCGAGTCCCGACGATGACAGGAATTCTACCAGCAAGCTGCTCTGATCGGTATTTTCCGTGGTTTCTACGACCAATACAGGCGAATGCCGGAGTAGTGACTTACCAAACGGGCTACGGATCAGTTTCCTTTCTCTTCCTTGTCCTATCCTCACTCCTTTCTTACAAACTTACACTTACATATATTACACTACCAGACATGCCGGGAGACCGGTCGGGAGCTTAGAACTTGTCCCGGCTGGGGCGGTGCGCCAGTGGTGGGAGATACCTGATTAGGAAAGACCGCGCTAGCCGTTAAGTAGGTCGGCGCCGGATCTCACTATCCAGTGGGGAAGATCACCTCCACCTTCCGAGCAAAATGTTCTACATTTACGGGGCTAATGACCTTAGCAATTGACGCGCCCGGAATCAACAATCGATCAATAGAAAGCTCCAGGGCACATATGACCACGCTACCAATACGAGCGGTGCATTTACTTCATGTATCAATATGTGCTTAACCTTCCCAACCGATGTTTAAGTATTTGCGACGTGATAGTTACGTACGAGTGTTGTCATAAACGCCTACGGGCGTTTGTAGTAGGTAAATAACCTGGTCAACTAAGTAATAAAGTAAGGAGTAATGTACGTTTCTTACTAAGTGAATGCGAAAATGTATAGTTATCAACAGTGGTGGCTCGTGCTTAGGTTGCACAGTTACACAACACCCAGAAAATGAAAAAGATGTCATAATATCTTAGGAATATACATTTTCCTTTAAATGAAATTCAATTTTCAAGATATTGCAGCAATATCAATGTATATGAAATCATTCTGAAACCAAAGAACGTCGAACTGGCGCTCTCTCCAGTGTCTGGTGCCTTGCCAGGGATTGTACCACGCTATTGGCTCTTGGCTGTATTACTGGATTTACTGAATTTAATTCTTGGCACTTCCATTTAACACGGGGAACATACGGCCTTTTGGTGGCGCAACCAGTGAGTGGCACTGTCTAGCGCTGCGCGGCGATGGAGGGAGTCTCAGGGGAATACCCATATTCTGTCTTCGACTGACTCGCTGCAACGTTGATTTATGAATTTCGCATTTTATTAAAAGTACACAAGTTCAGTCAATTATTGACGATACTCAATGCATTGTTTATGATATTTGGACAAATTGTTTTCATATTATATTAGGTTTATTGGTTCAAAACGTACATTTAATGAATTCTTTGCATAAAAATGGCCGTTCTGGATTGAAGTCCCTTAGTGTCTGGCGAAAGCCAGTGTGGCTGCAGCTGGCCAGCGGTTTGCCAACGTTCTTCTTAATACGAATGTGTGTCAAAGATCTTTCATTATTGCCAAATATACCAGGGTAGAGAAGTTTTCGAAATAAAATAATTTTATTTGTGTGAAACGTGTCGAAGCAACGGTGCTTGTTGCAATGTGCTGGAGTCGAACTTAAGTGTCTAAAGGAAATCAAAGTCATAAACCACGTGTGGGGGAGGTGAATATGCCTTACACGGATATGTCGTATAAAATTATGTAAGTAGTGTTTCAATGTAGCCTTTTCTTTCACTTAGTTTTAATTGATTTGAATAACTTACATTTTTATTACGTATTCGTATTTTTAATTTTGGAAATTACATTTCCGTCATTCGATGGAGGTGCAACCTCCAGACTCTTGGGGCACCAGCCGCCACTGGTTATCAAATATAAACAGCCAAACGTTTGTTGGTACTTTTATTCATATTTCAAAATTATTTACGTATACCATGCTGGGGCGAGTCCAGCCGATCATAGCAGGGAGAAGGGGCGTTCATCGATTTTTGTTAAATTATAAACATACTAGCGTACCCGTGCGTGTTCTCTATCATGTTAAACCCACCCTCTTCCCTATTTTTCCGTTTCCATATGAAGCCTGAAATATATCATTTTCTTCAAGACCTTATCCTCCGTCACTTGTTCTATATGTCTCTATGTAATTGATGACAATAAAATAGACCCTTGTCAATACAAACTATTCTTATTTAACGTTATTACTGAGCAGAGAATTTAATTACACCCGTGTAATTCAATCACGTAGAATATCAAGTAACTGGTTTAATTCCACACACAGTATTGCTTATGTCAATACATGTGTGACTATTTTTTCGTCTTGGATAATTCTGTTTATTTTAAGAGTATTAAATGATTAAATTCATGAAAAACATTTAATACAATATATATATATATATATATATATATATATATATATATATATATATATATATATATATATATATATATATATATCACTACTTTAGATTTCCCTCAATTTCACGCGCTGGAGACGTCCATTCTCAAAGCTATGAAAATTATTCCCGAACGGTCTTTATGACGCCTTCCACGAAGTATTTCATTCCCTCACCTCAAGGAAAAGACAGTGGCTGCTCTGAACTGCGTTAACTGTGCTGGTCGACCTGTGTGGTTCGGTACCGGGACCAGGAATACACGACGGAGTTGACGTGGGTCACTATTTGTTTATTTTTTTTAAATGTGTTTTTGATTGCATGTGAATATAATTATGATTGCTCGTATGACCTTATTTTTTGTTACTAGTGTGTTACGCATTTACATGTTCTTTGAAATTTTAACGAAATTCCTACATTATTTGCAATACAATCTACGGACGCCATTTTTACAGGATTGCAGCTCGAGTTGAAGAGTACCCTACGCAGCCCAAGAGCGTAAAGAAACCGTGAAGTTTGCCGGTTTAATTTTGTTGTGTTCACAAGCTTTAAATTGTACAGGTCGACATGGGCGTTGAAGTAGATACCATTTCTCCTGGCGATGGTTCGTATGTGTTCAGAATGCATGTTACTGCAGTGTTCGATCCCTGAGATTCGGCACGTTTCCGTTTAAAAATTATTTAATGCCATCGTATCTCGGTTTATAACGTAAATGATTCTTTGTGAAATACCAACCCGGTGATTTCGAACAGTTTTTGTTGTTAAGAGGCTGGAACGTAAAGTGTAAAATCAATATCGAATGTTGAACACCCGACTAACCTCGGTCGTTTGCTTTTCAGGGCAAACCTATCCCAAAACAGGACAGACTGTTGTAGTACATTACACAGGTATGTTTGTCATATAGTCAACAGATGTTGCAAATCTTCATATATGTAGCATCCTAAAGGGATGTTCACCTTTATAAATATCATTTCAGGGATTCTAGAAAATGGTGTAAAATTTGACTCGTCTAGAGATAGAAATTCCCCATTCAAATTTCGTTTAGGCAAAGGAGAAGTGATAAAAGGATGGGACCAAGGGGTTGCACAAGTGAGTACAATATTGTAAAGCTAATTCATTTGAAATGTAATTAATGAGCATTTAAAAATAATTGCTTATTTTATTTTAGATGTGTGTGGGTCAACGTGCTCGCTTGATATGTTCACCTGATTATGCTTATGGCTCCCGTGGACATCCTGGAATATATCCTTTTATATTTTGATTAAATTGTGGTGTAAGCTTTCTATAATGTATATTTTCTGCGGAAGCTTAGGCAATTATGCACTAGTGAAGAGGGTGAAACTAATTTTAAGCTCGCACACACTACCACTGGATGTTGTTTTGTTTAAAGAAAAGGCACGTATCAGATTGCCAAAAACTGAATTGATATGTTGTATTTGGGGTTAATGTACTTCTATTTAGAGAGGGAGAGGGTAAACATTTATGGGATTCTCGGGAAATACCTTTGCGATGGACTATTTGTCTAATATATGTCGACTGTGTGTTTTAAATTGTTGAATTTGGTGTATGTTTTATAGGAAAGAAATATGAGAAAGCTTTTCTTTATTTTTTAATCGTAGCAAGTTGAGGTTACATTTATTTTATAAAGTTCTAAAATTTAATTTGGATTAAAATTATTGCATTGAAGATTTGTTAGTCAGAAATTAATATTGGAAGACAAAATAAAAATAAAATTCTGATTTTTTGAAGTAGTAATTTTGGATAAAAAGAAGCAATTTTGTATTATAGATTGAAGATATTTATCTTTGAATTGGTATCTTGATATATTGAAAATTTGTTGGTTTTTTGAAAAGTTTGCTAGACTTGGATCTCGTAGTATTCTTTCGATCTTGCATTACATGAATCAAGTAGTCCAAACCAAAATATTCTAAAAGTTGCATGTTTTTAAGCACACAAAACTGAACAAGTGAAATGTGAATGGAAATATTTGAAGCTAATTTATATAGATTTATTTTTTAAGCTGTTGACTTTGCTATTTGACAATTTTTTTCCTTGACTTCTGTGCACTATTCCTCCAAATGCTACTCTCATCTTCGATGTGGAATTGCTGAAGGTGGAACCATGAACATCCTGTTTGGAACATTTTATATCTGTTCAAAATTAAAAATAAAGTCATGAATGTAAATGTTACTTTCCAGTTCTTACCAAATACAAGATGTATAATTTAAGATAGTTGTCTTTGATGTAGCCTGATTATCGATGTATCTCATTAATGTGTTACTATCTTATTTAATGTTTATAATACTTTCTCTGATAAAGCTATGCACAGCTCATACTCAGTCTTGTTTCCTAACAATACCAAATGCTTTTGTGAGATGGAAATAAATCATGAAATTGAGTTTTGTGTACTTTTTTTGGGTGTAAAAATGACTAGACCATTTAAACACTGATATACTTTATTATGGACGTGTACAACAAGGTCAACATTTAAAACAAGATAACAAGAATCAGTGGCATAAACTACTGTAACCTTACCAAACTTGCATATTCTTAAGCACTTAAACATTCTTTGTGAAAACATGTCTGAATAACACAAGGTTTCATACTCCAGACTTCAGCCAAGTGATTAAATTGCATGCAGCTGAATAATGTAGCACTTCCTTTCTATTTGTTTTTATAATGAACTTCATTAAAACATGTTCTGTACACAAAATAACTTATTCCAAAACACTATAAAATATTCTGTCATGATATCTGGTCTTGTATGAACTATTTCACCTGGATAAGAATAAGATGTAACAGGATTAATTTCAAATTAGATTGTTCCAATACACTCTATTTTTAATTGCAGTAATCAAATTCATAGAATTACCTGCAGGATGAATTTAGGCAGAAAAGCTTGCCCAAAACTAATTTAACAGAAATACTGAGAGGTCAAAAACAAAGATAGCAGAAACTGTTAGGATTGTTGATGAGCAGGGAACAGATTTCTATGTAAATGTATATTTACTAAATAAGCTAATGTCAATACTACTTTGACTTATCTTTGTTTCACAATGTGTAGAGTTGAAAAATGCTACTTTTATTTTCCATATTTTGTGTTTTGGTACTTATTTGAATAAAAGGCAAAGAGGGTGCGAGGAGATGGAACTAATGGATTTGTTTGACAGATGACTTTGAGACCTCCATGGTCAGTGGGGGACACCTTGTTTCGGTATCCACACTACCCCTTTTCCTTCTGAGGCTGCCACCTGGAAATGGCATGTCACAGAGACTTGGACATCAGGATGCAACTGATACAGCTCCTCATTGTTACAATCCAGTCAGAATAGTAGTATGTGTTTGTTCAATTCTAATGATCTCTCTATTAAGCCAGTACAAAAAGTAAAAAGGAGCACAATCAGACAGTGTAAAATTGGAAGTTATAAAAGTTTATCAACAAAAAAAATAAATTTATTATAGTTGTTGTTTTTAACTCCATATTTTGATAAAAATAAAAATAACTACACATTTTAAGTTTCTAATCCATATAAATCTGTTCCCTAATGATGAGACACGAATATTGTTGCCCTATTTTTGTAATTATATTAAGTAAATTAATCAGGTGTAAGTATTTAAAAGATTTTAAAATACGATGCAACTCAAATACGATAAAACCTGGTTTTGATTCAACTTGGGGAATGGGGGAAGAACGTTTGAAAAGGAACATGGGTGGAGTAAAAAACTTTTTTAAAAATTGTCCCTAATTGGTTCACATTTTTTGGTGTAATTTGTGAGGGTTCATTCTGAAAGTTTGCAAAGTAGGTTGTCGAAGCAAGATCTCTACTTACTTTTTAATACTGCACAGATCACTTTTATCACTATTAGAGAATCTGAAGGGATTTCCTGAATGATAATCCTGATGGCTGCTGTTGAAATTTGTCAAATGCAAAGCTCCAATTAGTACCTAAATTAACTGCATATCATCCCAATTCAAAAAATTGGGCTGTTTTCCATTACAAACATAGCAAGTTACAAGTTTTCCATTACAAGTAATTTTTGTTCCCAATTTTGATACATTTCAGGTTTTCTTTTCCAAATCGGTTCAGATAATTGTGCTTCAGAAGATTATGGAACGTTGAAGAGCAGAGTAACACAAGTCAGACTACATTTGTAAATTCATCAGCATTTACTTATTTTCTTATATTTAGAATGTATGTGCTAACTCTGCAGTGGGTAGGAATGATAGAGTAATCTCCCAATATTAAAGATGTCCTGTACTTTGATTTTGTACTAGCAGCTAAGCGGAGAAAGAAACTATCTTCTATTGTAATACAATGCTCATTTATTGTTGGTATGTTTTCAGGTTTTAAAGTGGGGTTGGTCAATTAAATTTAAACATACCTTCTGTTTTTCTGCTAAAATTGCAATGAAATTATATAGAAATCACCGTAGTCCTCTTGACTTCACACTGCATCACTTACTTGGAAGTGGAACGTGAAGTCTTATGTTCAGTGTAAGAAAGTCAAAAACATTTTGCGTAACTAATCTCCACTTTCTAGACACTTTTTCTACTAAAAGGTTGCATTTTAGGGAGAAGTTTCTCCCTCCATTTTTTTTTTTCTCTACTAGTGGACCCGGCAATGCTATGTTATTGCAATGTATTACACTTCCCACGCTACTCATCACAATTGTTCATGTTTTACAGTACGCTCTGCCAAACATTTAATAGATCAAGGACTTTCTCGCAAGTATGGGTTAGTTCTATGTTCTGGTTTGGACAAGTATGCTATTATTAACATGTTCACCCTCAAGGTTGGGCATGCATTCACCATGTCACTGTCTTGATGAAATTTGATTTACTTGTCCATAATAACATTCAAGTAAATAATTCTGGCCGATATTTTGCAATCACAGGGGCAGAATATGCAGCAAGACACGCTTAATACTCAAGGGTGTGGTGGATTGTGGGAGCTTCTGTTCAGGAGAGCATGAACCAGCACATAATCATCAATGCACATCTGTATGTGACAGCCATACACATATTCCCATTGTTCCCTGTATTCTTCATGCAAATGCAAACAAAAAGTTGACAAAATTTATCGCAATTAGATGAATTGTATGGCAGTGCATAACATCCAAGTATTGATTTGTATATATTATTAGTCCTACTATTAATATACAACAACATACTATATGAAGGCATGTTTGAAACCAAATAATTATAAAGTTGGGAAAATTTGTATACCAAATAGTTTGAGACAAGTCTCAAACTGTTTATAAATATCAGCCCTCAATCACAGGGAATATAAACACTTTCAATCCCAAACTTTAGCAAAGTCTGAATTATAGTTTTTGGTTTATATTACAAGATTTGGGGCAGTAACTTCTCATTACTGACCCGATCTTTTACTGTATGTATAAGCGTTGTTTAAAAACAATAAGGGGCCAAAATAATCAACACACACCCAATGTTTGTTATGATTAACCTTCTTGGAAATTGCAGATGGTGGTGTTTTCTGGTAGTTGGAAGATTAGCAAAATTTAAACATTTGAATGTGGAGGAAACCAGACACCAAACAAATGAAGAATAATTTTGGTTTACACGATATACATTAGGGAGGGAGGAATAAAGTTAAATGTTGAAAATTTCGTAATTAGAATATTAGGATAATTTTTCGTAAATTGGAATAAAAACAAAAATGGTCCTCAGAGAAAGAAGTCAGCTACCTAGATGGGAGGAAGACAAGCTTGGTCAACTTGTTGAAATCCTCTACTTTACAAATAGCCTCTGAACTCTTACTTCCATCTTTTGTGTTGTACAACTTAGATTTACTGATTGTTTTATGGCAAACATAAGAATGAAATATATTTCCCTCCTTGCTTTTTTAATGAAAGAACAATAAAATACATTTTATATGAATGATATTCTATAAAAGTAATTTGTAAACTTGGATATACACTTTTTAAGGAGGTTTATATTAATATGCACTATCTGAATATATTCTCAATTGTTTTAATTGCAATGGATGGCAAGTTTGGTAATTTCAATAAAAAATTTAATTACTCAAATTGACTTGAGAAACAGTTAATGTGTATTCTTATTCACTACTCAACAATTTTAATACATACATATTTATCTTGTTTCTGAAATTTATCAACATTCATCTACAATCACATTTACATTTTTAGGGTATCCTTATAATCCATACAGAATTAACTCTTAAAACCTTCAATGTGTTATTCACAACTTTGTTTCATTACTTTTTCAAACTGTATACGTACATTTGAAGACATTTATATATATTCGAGGTACATTAAAACCATCAAACATAGCACAATCTATGCCAATACATTAATACAATGTATATACAAAAATGTAATAACACAAGAAATATCAGTTAAATTCTCACCTAATACACAAAAAGTTCAGGGAAAAGTACTTCATATGCTGGTGGATTGGTACGCAAACCATCATTCTCTTGCTTGGTGCTCGGAGTAGGTGTGGAAGGAGCACGTATGCCATCTGACAGGCCTGTTGAAAGCTTGCTAAAAATCTCATTTAATTTGTTCTGCAAAACATCATTCTGTAACAACATTTATAAAATTGTTAGGATCAATATGATATATTAAGGAAAGATAGGAGCTTCAAACTTTCTTGTATATACCGGGTGATCAGTTTAATATGCAACCCACAGCACGCAGAGCGAATTGCACTGGCAACTATATTTGAGCAGGTCGGATAGGGGCTGGCGGTTTCAAGCAGGTAAACTGTCGGAAAGTATGCTTAACCCATCTCTCATCTAATGCTACCCAGACGAGAACAGGTAACCATCTTGGCCACAAAAAAGGCACATGCCCGTAGACAGAGTGGCTGCTCTGTGTACGCATCAGCTTGTTTGGCATTGAAAGAAAATTGTATTGACAAGAACAGTGATTTCTTCGTAAATTGTTTAAGAGTGAAATAAGCTTGCCATGTAAAATATACATTCAGGTAGATTTAATAAATAAACGGCTTGTTTCAGTTTCTCAACAAATATGCTTTAAAAATGTACACTTTTTTCTTGCTGTTTTAAATAAATATTAATAAATTATTAATTCTACATTTGAACAATAAATTATTATTATTATTATTGAAATAATGTAACTTTAAAAATAAAAATAGTTTTGAAAAAGAGGGCTCAGTAGTCAGTGCATAATAATCACTGGTTAAATAGTAAAAGATAAGTCACTGGTTGGTGACACATCACAGCTTTGCTTTTCATCCCATTTATCTCCACCTTAACAAAAGTTTTGGAAATTCCCTGCAAACAAAAATATGATAGGTTGGTTGTCAGTAAAGAGGAAAAGGAAATTATTTATTGAGAAGAAAATTGCTTGTTTCCAAAACCAAACTTCTTAAAACGTAATCAAAATGCCCTCACATTGCCAATGAACAAACATTAACTTGCTTGAGGACATTTGCTGTAACCCGATGTTTCTTAGTCATTCATGCGAATCACTTGCTCAATGTTTCTTTGCAGCCCTTAGCAGGCCTGTTTGCATAAACTTTACTTTTGAGGCATCCTTAAAGATAAAATCTGGTGAGGACAAATCAGGCCAATGAGGGGGGCACAAAGCCTTGTCAAATTATTTTGTTCCCAAAAACCTCTTCCAGAAATTACTTTGTTGACTTGGTAGTATGTTATGTCGCCACATCCTGCTGGAACCAACAATTTCTCATATCCTTTTCAAGAAGGGGTACAAAATTTTTCAATTTATTCTTCTACGTATCCCCCGTTATTGCATCTTTGAAAAATAATGATCCAATTATTCTGCGTCAAGAATCACTCCACACTCAAATCTTTTTTTAAATGCAAATCTCTCAGTACCCCAGAGTCTACTGTTTTGCTGGTTAACATATCCATCCTCATGAAACCAAGCCTCATCACTAGGGGGTGGATTTTAATGAAATGTCATTGTTTTCTTTTCACTTTAGAACAATACCATTTAGTTTAGAAATTCATTTCATGTTATGACAAAAGGAAATTACCTATTTTATTGGTCATTATTTTGCATTTTTTGTTGATTTCGACTAGTCATTTTCGACCTTTTCCAGTCAATTTAAGGCATTTTTTGCTGATTTTATAAATTTTTGTCATTTTTAATGGTACTTGCTTCAAATAATATTTGCAAGATGCAACAAATGTTCACAATTATTCAGTAGCCTATTCTATTTGATCGCTCAGAAATTGTTTTGACAGCCATTGTATGTAATTCTTGTGACGTATATTAGCGCCATTGCCGGTTTGATTGATTTCGGGATAACTAAAGACAGCATTTTATTGATCATTTTTGTGATCTAAGTCATCAAAATCCACCCCCTACTCATCACTAAAAAAACACTATCAAGTGCCCCAAGACCTTTGATAAATTGTCGTAGCCAATTTCAACACTTCATGAATAATTTGAATGTGCATTTTCAATTTTCAATTTGTGGCACAGTGCGCACTTCTGTATGTAAGATTATATTGCTGTTCAAACTTTCTTAATGATGTTGGGGAAGTTGAAAGAACATCTTGAATGGTACTCTTGTTCAGAATAGACTCGGAAGAAATTTTTTCTCTGAATCTTGCCTGGCACTCTGAAAGATAGCCTTTGAAAATACTCCACCCTAAATCTGCGCTGCTGTGCTGAGGCGCATTGCAAGTTAACTTCAAAACAGTGAATGATCATGCAGCCTGTTTTGTTTTGAGCAGGTATGACGCAGACCACAGGATGGGTGCGGGTGAAAGGAAGGGGATGGTGAGTGAAGGTGCTGTCCCAGAAGCAGTGTTGCAATTCTTTTACTTTTCTCTCAGGGCCTCAAACAGCAGGGTTGCATCTTTAACTGAGCACCCGGTAGTAATATATAGTATATAGTAATATACATAGTATAGAGAAAGTTATGTAATGTTGTGGTAAATCTATTTTGAAATTTCAACAGAAATACTTTTCGCTATCAGAGGACCCAGTTTTTTTTTCACGTCTGTTGTTCGTGAACAACACTAGTGCCTATGGGTAGGATATTTTCCAATCCTAACCCCCACCTCTCGTGGCCTCACTCAAACTGATTTTGAATAACATTCTTCAATACTTGGAGGTACTTTATTTGTAGCCCCTGGGCATTTTCAACATTTTTTCAAAAATGGCTCAAAAAATTATCAGACTAGAGTGAAATACACTCAGAAAAATGATATAGGTCCACTTTTCACTGTTAACTCTCAACTTTTGAAAATTGCAAAAGTTCGAAATTTTTTCGGGATCTTTCTACTACAAAACTGAAAATAAAGATTCTCTCTTCAAATAAAATTCGTTCTCCATAATTAGTTCTTTTGTTAGGGTCATGTACACGTTTTTCAAAAAATTTAATTGGTTTTCATGAAATATTGTGTGAAACATGCAATATTAAAAAATATCCAAAACAAGAATTTCTCATAACGGCTCCAAATTTTTTCTTGAAACTTTTGATATGGTTAGTGATAAACATATTGTAACAAAAGACAAACACCATTTAACTCAATTCCTTTTTTTTTGCCTTTCTTCAAAAATTAAACAATTATAATTTTTTTGACACCTTTCTCACATTAATTAATTACTGTATTTATAAGTACGGATGCTTCTAATTGTGTCAAAATTGTGTGAAAATTTTGCATTTTCAGAAATACTCAAACATCATTTTCTCTCCAAACTTTTTGTAAGAATAATACTATGGGTACTGTGTGTGCTGTAAAAGCCATTTTGTTGTATTCTTTTTGTTTTTCACAAAATTATGCAAATGTATAATTTTTTAAAATCTCTCTCATGCTATGAATATGCACATTTCTAGTGTTTTATATACATTACTGTATTTGTTACTGGAAGTGTTTCAAATGGCATTCAATGAAGTAAAAAAATGTTTCAAATTTCGCATTTACAGTAATGCTTAAACAACATTCTTTTATAAACTGCTCCAAATTATTCAACAAAAATTTCCATATAAGACTAGGTTTTTATTCTTCTCTAATATTCTTAAAGTAATATTTCAGTTCTACCATTAGGAAAACGAAAAATTGAGAAAATCAAGAAAAGAAAAGCACTTTGGGCAACAATAGATGGCAGGTGGCAAGAGAATGGGCCAAGACTGAAAAGCTAGCCCAGACCAAAGTCATTAGAAAACAGACGAGTATGAGAAAGTCTGAGCCATTCTGTAATACTACTAATTTAGAAAATAGTATGAAAATATTTAGGAAATGAGCGACCACCCTGTTTAACAAAATCTATTCCTAATGTTAATAGATTCTAATGGAGTTATAACTGAAATACATAATATGAAGTCCTGTATTCAATCTGTGGGATGTAAGTAGAAAACTCAAATACCCAGAACAAGTCCGTAACTGACGAAATTTAAATCTATAAATTATAAAAGGGAAACTAATGAGACATTTTCATGGAGCCAAAATTATAGAAACTAGAAATTTAGAATGAGTGTTCCTATTAGCAAGAGGTGAAATAGTTAAATACAAAAACTTTGCTAGGAGGAATGCATGTAATGTATGGATATAAGCACAGGCACCTGCTGTTTTCCATACATCACAATCTGCAAACTTCTAGTTTCTTCATCTTAAATCGGTTTAATGCAGATTAGGGAGGGGGAGGGAGATAATTCTCTACCAAGCATTAGCGCACTTATGGGTTTTTATAAATGGCAGAAAAACGCCATTTTTCTTTAGCGTATTATATACAGAGGGAATGACTTACTATCTTTTAATACCATTCAGTGGTTATTGGCATGTCCCACAGCCTAAATAGCTTCACAATGAAGCTACAATGAATGGTAAGATTAGATTAAAAATTAAGAAAAGGGTACTTCTAAAATACCTAAAAAAGGGTTTCTGAAAATACCTTCTAAAAATAATTTGGTTATGACATTCTTTTGTACAGGCTTGATAATGTTTGAGAGTTACATACTCCATTTTATGCTCAAACCTCTGTTACAGTACTATTTGTATTTTTTGCTGAACCATACCTCTTGTGTTCGTTCCACAAGATCTTCAAATGCTGCAGTTCTGAATCGTTCACTAAGTTCCAATCTTTGTTTTTCTTCTTCTTCTTTTTTATAGTCTGTGGATTCTGAGAGTATCTTTTTCATAGACTCAAATGTTAACTCTTCTCGCGGATGGTGATTGTATTTCTAATAACAGAATCAAATTGAGGTAGATTAAATAACAAAATAAATATCACATTTCAAGAAATATATAGAATGTATGGATAAAGAAGTACTAACATCAGGAAGGCCTGGTGATGAATTTGCACTATCAACTTCCAATTGAAAATTATTGAGATCTGCAGAGCTGCCCTGCATTCCTGTTTCAGCCCATGAATGTCTGTGTTTGTTTAGGCTGCTTCCAATATATGGTGCATTAGGTTGCAGGCGACTGACATCAAAGCCTGCCCCTCTCAGGCATTCAGTTACAGCAACTTGGTCCACTAACACGTCAGGTCCCAGAGTATTTGGAGATGGACATGTGTCAGGATCATAGTGCACAAGCAATTCCGGTAGCATGTGTGTAGCACCCACTAATTTACGAGTATTCACAACCTATAAAACAAGGAATACTTGATAATTTACATGCAACCTCTGCCAGGAGGGCACTTGCCCATCTGGGATAAGCTCCCGAATGGTCGTCCAACACAGAGAAAGAGAGTGTGTGTGTGTGTGCATGCGCAAACTTGCATGCATGAATGGAGGGGAAAATGGATGAGGTAGGAAGAAACTTGTATGGCCTGTGACCCATTTGTAGGAGAACTGTTCCACCATTAGCCTAATACTTATTGGAGAAACCACAGAAAGGACTGATGAGACTACTGATCAGACCAGCCGGTTTTTTGAATTTTCCTCTAGAATTTTTAACTGAATTTGATCTATCTAATGTCAAAACTCTGCCACCATTGGGACTCCAACACTCCTTGTTGAGAGCTCAAGTTTGTCGCTGAATGGTGGTGTCCCACAGGTGGAGATATCTACAAGTGGGAAAACCACCGCAAACCTATGATTATTTTGGTACCAGATCACACTATCTATTATGACAGGATCATTGCCTCTTCCTGAGATATAACAGGTTTACCCTTACTGGACTAATTACATGAAAACTACTCATATTTGAAAAATAGAACATGGCCTTATTTCATGATCTGTCTTTAAAGATCAGACATTTTTTCCTTAAAAAAATCTATCTTGAATATTGTAGTTGTAGGAAGACACCCACAAAAGATTGCACTTTTGCAATTTTTGAAAAATCAAGGGTTTCAGTGACCTTTACCATTTTCTTAAGAATCCTTTGGGGTATTTGAGGACAAAGTGTAATCGAAAAATTGAAGACCTTTTCAACAAAATTTTGAAAATTTTTATTAGGCTTCATGTAAATTACCCTCAAAAATCAAAATATCCGCTTGAAACTCTCAAAGCACTACATTCAAATTGATTGAGAAATCTTAATTGTGGAGAAAATCCGCAGAAAGGTTTGGACGCTAGCCCTGACCACAGATGGACAGACAAGACGTTTTGTCATCAATCAATTTTTCGGTATCAAGGGACCACAAAACAAGAATCCTGGCTACATTACGTCTTAGAGGCAGTAATATACTGTGTATAGGAACACGATTTATCCACTTATTTGTTACCAGGGCCTGACATAAGAGTTTTTCTGTCAAAAATCCACTGTTTTCGAATGCAATTACAATTATAGAGGCAAGAAAGTAAAAAATCGTGGCTAAAACTAAAATTCCACTAATCTTTCTTGGATGTCTAAGTCAGACACCCATTTTCATCTATAATATATCCTGATTAAGAAATACAAAATTTTCTTGCCTGTAAAAAGCTAAACTGATAATTTTATCTAGTTACATTTTGCTTGCATAAAAAATTGACTAACCTTTTCAGCATATTCCAAAAGTGCAGATATTGGAACTACATTAGGAATTAAAATCAGAAGACTCGCCACCACTGCATGAAGATTAAACTTTTGAGCAGAAGATAAAGAGCCATTTGTAAGAGCCATATCCTGAAAATGATTTTCAAATAAAATGACCTTAGCAACAATGGAAAGCAAATAATGTCATTATGTGAAAATATTTCACCATGAACCTAAAAATCCATAGTTCTCGATAAGTGCAAAAACAATTCTGAAGTAATATTAGGAAGTAGATTCTGGAATTAATTTCCCAGCCATGTTTGTAAAAATTGCATACCTGCATGCTTATAACAAGCCGTAGTAAATCTGTAACAGTTTCTTCAGATGCCAGTTCCACACATAACAATGCTAGTGTGGTGTATACTGCTTCAATATTCTCAACTGTGTTATTTGCTTGTTCCAAACTCTCGTAAAGACTCAGGTATATATCGGGTCCATGCTTCCGAATGAAAATGATATCAGGTCGTGAACTCTTTTCAAGTACAAGTTCTAGTTCTGGTATATTAACTCTATGGAAAGAAAACAATATATTAAGTTTTGCATTGCATTATTTATGTTATTATGATTTAATTAAGAACTTACGAAGGCTTCAGAAGTTTTTCCAAGTTATTGTGACGATCAATAAGTGTATGTAGAATTTTTTGAACCAGTAATCGCATATCAGGGTCAGCAGCAACAGACATTCTCAAAAGTGGTTCCAAAAATGACATCGGGAAAGTTTTATTGAAATGACTTGTTTGATATGTCGTGCCAACCTGTAATATATATGATTCACACATAAAAAGCAGTTCCAAACTAAAATATTCAATAAACACATAGGGATAACACAAAGGGATCCTTACTCAATACATCAGAATAGTTCTTTCTGAAATGCCAATGTATTTTCTCGGAAAAAATCCATTTTAATATCCAATGTTAAGTTCACAAAATTCTTGGCACACTTTTTAAACAAGTTTGCATATTTTAATTAAATACAATTTTCCTTTTGTAGTAACCTTTAGTCATAGAATAGGGAGGGGGAAAAATGAATTGTACATGATCTTAATGAAAGAGCTATTTATAGACTACAAATTTCATGTGAAAGAAAATTCCCATCTTCAATTTTACAGTTTTAGGAAGACGCCGAAAAAATTCAAAGTTTTCGAAAATTCAGACTTAACCATGAAACAAACCTATGCCACCTATCTAAGTGCGTTTGACTCTATTCTAACAAGAAATTTAAAGAAAAAATTTGGAGCCTTTTTTGAGAAAATTTTGAAAATGTCCGAGGGGCTTCATACCTCCAAATTTTAAAGAATGTTTTTCAAAATTTCAAAGCTTCAACTGGACATGGACAGGGGTTTCTCCAATTATGAAAAAATTGTATGCATGGTTTAGGCGCTTGTAGTTTCACATACAGACAGATGGACATTTTGAAAAAAAAAGAAAAAACAACAACAACAACAACAACAACAAACAAACAAACACTTTTTCAGTATCAGGGGACCCCAAATCATGTATTTCCGTTGAAGTCTCAAAATCAATTTTCTGCTGCATTACATAACTTTCTCTATATAATGTGTATTACTCCGTATATACATATGTATATGAAAAAGTAAAACTGAAAGATTGAACACTCATATTCTGTTAATATGAATTTTTTAATTATATTCACAAAATTTTATTTGCAGCATCTTAAAAGATTAATTAATGAAAAATAATGAAATAACAATTCAATATTTCTGAAAAAAATGTTTACAAGTTTTTTTCATTCAACCAAAATCCTGATGTCCTTAGTAGGGGTGGATTTTAATTAAAAGTCATTTTATTTCTTTTCACTTTAGAACAATGTTAGAATGTTATGAACAATACTTTTCACCTTTTATGTTATGACAAAAGCAAAGGATTTTTTTTTTTTCCTTTTTTGCATTTTTTGTTGATTTTAACTAGTCTTTTTTTTTTACCTTTTTCATCATTTTTAAAGCATTTTTTGCAAATTCATCAATTTTAATGTAATTTTAATAGTACTTGCTACAAAGAATATTTAAGAGATGCAACAAATGTTCTCCATAGAATTTTTGAGTAGCTTATGCAATTTCTTTCCTCATAAATTTTAATGTAAGCCATTGTAAGTATGTAATCTAAGATTCCTGAGATGCCTATAAGCACCATTGTCGGGTCAGCCGATTTTGGGATAACTAAAAGACAGAGGTAAAGAACAGTCCAAACCAAAAGTTTGCATGCTGATATCACTTGAACAAAAGGAAGAAGCCTCAATTATTCAGTAACATATCCAACAGCTTGAATTTTTCATATGAACTGTTTTGATCAAATTTTTTAAGTCATTTTATTGTTAATTTTTGTCATTTGTTGGTAATGGTTTGGTCTTTTGGGTCATGAAAATCCACCTCCTAGTCATTAGTACCCAGTAGATACAGCAACCCTTCCTAATAAGAGTGATTTAAATATGCTTTGCTTACCTTCAAAAGAGACTTAAGTAAAATGCTCTGAAGTAACACATCTCCTGCACCATTGAATCGTAAATGATCAAGTGCAGGGAATGGAACTTTGCTCATAATGAACATCATAATCTCAATCTTTTGGTAATCTGGTAAGTGATTGGCAAATTCACCCAGTGCATTTATCAGACCTTCTTGATATAATTTTTCATCTCGCTGAGCTTGAGGATCATCAGATGGTGCTTCTCGTGTAACCGATACACGCAGGTGACTTAAAAGGGAGTTTATTATTTCCAAAACAGATGGACCTGTAAAACAACATTATGCTGAGGAAAACTGAAATACACGTTAAAGCAATTAAAAAATTCTATTGGCTAATTGGAAAAATCTGAAATTAAATTACTCATTTGAATTAGCCCTAATGTTCACAATATATACACTTACCAACACTTTCACCAGCAGCAATAGCAATAATTTTTGATAGAACATCTGCTATACTTGTACGAATTTTTGGACTAGATTTGGAATTCTCATCCAAATGTGCCATAAGGATTTCAACAACCACACACGAGTATTGAGCCTGGAATTATTGTAACTTGTTGTAATTCCATGCAAATGTATGAACTATTACAACTTTTATTCATCATTTTTGTAGGAAAATAACACAAAGATGTTACCTGAATTGAAAACATAATTATCTTGAAAGTTCTAATTGCAAACTGATTTGGAACCCATAAATCATGATTGTCTAGATGCCTGAAAAATTATTTTTAAGTTGAAGTAATGTCAATCATAAATTGCATTTTTTATTTAACCTGAATTATATTTAGGTTTAATCATAATGTCCTTTGACAGTTCATTAGCTTGTCATCCGATCAGGAGCTTGAGCATTGCCATAGTGACATCACTGTAGCGACATTTAAGCTCCAGATTGGATGACACCGTAACAGCTGATGAACTGTCAAAGAACATTATAAATAAAGCTAAGAATAAGAATATAAGATTTGGATAGAATTTTACCTCAAGACAGGTCGTAATACACAACGTATGTGACCAAATGATGCACGTCCAACTAATTCTCGCATGCAAGTTTCTGCAAGAGTAGGAGGATCAGCACGCTCTTCTTGTGGAGGCTCAGGTGTTTCAGCGTCATTTTCATGAAACCTAACCAAATTCACAATTTTTATGGTACAGCACACTTTGATTTAAAAACACAAAAAATAATCTTACATAAACCTCTGTTATCATACCTTGCATTTTGCATATTATAGAGAAGTGAAGGAACAATTTTATCCATATGCACTGGAGCCCAAATATTTTCTACAAGATCATCACATACAGTTTTACGGACAACTCCCTATAAACATATTGAGAATAGAAGGTTTAGATAATAATTAGGGGCTTGGGAGCTTAAGAACTTTTGGCACATAACATTTTCTTTCGATTGATAACAAGTGTTTGTTATTTCCACAAATATTCACATTTTTGTGAAATTAAAAATTCACAATCAGAATCACAAATTAAATTTTTTTCACTTTTATTATTCCATTGAACATTATTTTGTTTGACTTTATCTTATTTGACTATGCTGTTATTTGATTTGAAATAAAATTTAGAAGTGATCACATTTCTAGTGCTAAATTAAATCTCCCAATTATCACTTTTTCTGTATACACAATACTGCATGAATCAGCTTAGTGCATACTCCCACTCACCTGCAATCCTTCAATTCCAGCTAGCCTAATTTTGTCACGAAGGTCAGTATCACAATGATTACTGTGACACATTGATGAAAATTTTGAGACAAAAAAATCATATCTGCGATGATAAGATGGTGTATCCTCTTCAATGTTAGCAAACTTCACAAACTAAGAAAATATTTACATTAGTGAAGCTAACAATTCAATCCTAACCTATACAATAAATTCTTTGTACATTCACTTCCTGATGACTTACCGATTGTGTAGCCAATATTTGTAATTGAGGCTCTGTGGATTCTAATAACTTCTGAACCATTTTTAAAAAACTTTCAACAAACAGATTTAGAGTCTGAGCATGACATGCTTTCAGAAGCTGATCCATAGCCTCCATAGCTATCACCACAAATCTGAAAATCAAATCAATTATATTTCAGAAGAGAAAATTATCTCTCACTGTGAAATTACCATGTGAAGAGAAATTTCATTCAGGGCTTACCCTGTCCGTCGCCTATTGATGTCTCTACATGCCCTTTGAAATAAATACTCGCCAATACGATCTAGCTTTTCTGGTGACGATAAGGAATAAAATATCAATTTTTCCATATTGCTTTTAACTAAACCATCCTGTAAAATATAATATGAGTAGCATGCATAAAACTAAAGTTTTAAGCAAGCAAGCATGTCACAGTTAAAATGAAAAGTACCTGAGGAGTAACCGGAAAAATATTGTCCACTAATCTCTTATAACGGGGCCGCAATGCCGAACAACACCCACAACAACCTGAAATATCAGAACATAATGCCATATCTCTTTCGAAGGAACAATCCACATACATGAAAAGCAAACGAAGTCTTCTGTTTGACGTGCATCACACTTTAACTTAAGAGGTTACTCGTTATTAGTCATTTGTGCCTAGCAAATGAAAATTATACTCTAATTGTCATAATGACGTTTGATACTTTGTAAATGCAATATGAACGTCACATGCGTAAGTAACCTACACCTACCCCAATTCATCTTCAAATTAATTTCGGTTTAAATGGTCAATGTTAGCATGCAATGAATACACTGGTGTCCATCAAGCAATGCACTAATTAAAACACTATTTACAAACGTGACAATTATGACAAGTTTTAGGTTAGTAAAATTCAGGTGTACCAACACGGAACTGCCTCTATAAGAATACCAACATCACTGGTATAAACAAACACTAAAATGGCGCAACACACGTAGGTGAATTCAAATTGTCAAGTGCTGTGAAATAAAAAGATAATTATTGTAATTACAACACAATGTAATAATGCACTTACAACCTGGATCTGTGCATTTCTGAATGACAGATTCTACGACGTCTGGCAGCTCAGAATCAAAACAACACTTAACGAAAGCCATGATCAGTAAATTGGCTAGTTTTCTCCAGATATACTTTCACAAAACCCTTGCTGGAATGCTTGGAAGACAACACTTTAGATTGAAATCTGCACTTTCGTAGTTTCTGCGACGTGAATCTGTTTGAAACGAAAACAAGTGACCCGATTATCAACACTTGCAATTCGTTTCTCTGCCGGTGCACCAGGATGGCAAAATACACTGTCCACAAACATTGATTGTATTTAACGATTCTATTAATGCACAAAAAGGAATGATTATCTAATGAAAGAAGTAGACTGAATTAATTCAGCCTGCAGCTTTCTTCACAACCCGACTAGCCCTTCCCTTCCGTGCGACCCACATCACACTCCTTGGCTTCCCTCCCCCACAGTATAGTTCATTTGGAAAACATTTCGCACTGATTACGTCGTGAAAGCGGGCACTGACTTTCTTGTTCACAATAAAAACTCTGAAGTGAAAAGGATCCATTATATTCGAAATTTTCAAATTAAACTGTCAAGAATTTCATTTTATCAGTCTTTTTTATTTTAACATTCAGCAATTAGATACTGCACATGCTGAGATGCCCCACGCGATCGATTTTCAGTCAGTGTACAACTGATTTCATAAAATACGGTGTGCTAAGAATGAATAGAAAATATGAATTTCTCGTGATTGTTTTGACAAAACCTCTAATATTAACAATAACATTTCACATTATAGACAGTTTGGGAACACCGGTTTTATATCTCATAATAATAATAATAATAATAATAATAATAATAATAATAATAATAATAATAATATAATAATAATAATAATAATAATAATAATAATAATAATAATAATAATAATAATAATAATAATAATAATAATAATAATAATAAAAACTTTATATATATATATATATATATATGATATAATATTTAGATTCCAAATATTATTTAAAAGTAATAAAGTGTACGATAATACGATAAATAAATCGTGACTCAAAATCAAAATGTTGACTGTGTATCATAACTCCTGAACTCATTAGTTCCATTTCATGAGTCAGGTCAGATGTAATGCTGTATACGAAATCTTGGTTTAATAAATGTGCATTGTCAATGTAACTCAAGATCAATATTTTATTTTAAGAGTAACTTATGAAATGAAATTCTAAATTATGAGTTAAAGTATCACAAAAAAATCATAATCGTGCAAGTTGCAAATTGTTTTCCATTTGTTAAAAAATTGAGTTAATTAATTTCTTTTGCACGTTTAATTAAATCAAAGTTAGCCCACATTTTATTGCTTTTTAGGACCGAATTCAGAATACAACAAGAGTATTCAAAAAGTAACGTAGCATATATTTTGTGAAAGTTTTTTTTTCTCAAACAATGACATTAAAATGAATTAATAGGTGTTTTTTAAACACACTGTTCAGATTCGCTTGATCATTTTTTACCTTTCTGTCTTAAAATTGATTTAAATTGAATTGTTACTTACACTAAATTATTAACGAACGGCCTCTTCGTATCGTAGAAACTGCTCTACGATAACTTTTTTCTCCCACTTAACTTCGTAAGAAATTAAAGTTATGTAATCGTGCTCCGGAAAACGGAGAATTTTCG
Source organism: Teleogryllus occipitalis (assembly GCA_011170035.1). Classification (NCBI taxonomy): domain Eukaryota; kingdom Metazoa; phylum Arthropoda; class Insecta; order Orthoptera; family Gryllidae; genus Teleogryllus; species Teleogryllus occipitalis. The sequence continues at coordinate 211,871 of BLKR01001382.1, forward strand.
GCAGAAAAAGTCTTATTGCCGGACCCTGGAAACGAAAAAGTGGATAAAACATGCTGCTGTATATGGCAAATTACTTCATCTCCTCCTTCCACAAACCTCCCACCTCTACTCCTTCCACAATCATGGATTCTGGTGTAACCAGAATCTGTGTTTGTGGCTCCTTGATGCCGAAAAATTGATTGACGACAAAACTGTGTGTCTGTCTGTGGTCAAGGTCAGTGCCCGAACAGTTCTACGGATTTTCTCCAAAATTAATATTCCTCGATCGAACTGAACAAACTCGTGTCTTTGAGAGTTTCAATTGGATAATTAGATTTTTGAGGGTACTTTACTTAAAGCCTCAAAAACAGTTTCAAAATGTTCTTAAAATGTCTCCAATTTTTTTTATTATTAAACTTTGTCCTCGAATATCGTAAAGAACGCTCTTAAGAGAATGGTGAATATCTCATGTTGGTTAAAAATATGATTTTTCGAAAATTGCAAAAGTGCACATTTCGAGTTGCGAGTTTAAAATTTGGCAGGTGGTCTGCGAAGAAATTGGTTACCATGGCAAGAATGTTTGATAAACAATGGGTGGTATGAATGAAAGTAAGCAATCACTTTTTTCTCCGAGTTTCAGAGAACCTTCTCAATTTCATATGAATAAAGAAGGCGAGCAATTGCTCAGTCTCTGAGCTCCTGCTCCGCCCCTGAGCGTGCTGGCGAGCAAATGCTCAGAATTGGTCTGAATAAAGTTAAGTGTTTACTCTCTAGATTGAGCACTTGCTTCAAAATTTCGGAGGGACCTCAGTAGCAGACTCACGTTTAAAACGTAAGGTACAATGACCTAGTTTATACAGTGTGCTTACATGCAAATGCAGCGGACTAAACAAATTTACAAGATACGACGAGATTCTCGTGAGGTAGATTATAAGAATTTTTACCCATTCGAAAAGGACAATGTATGATTGACGCAACATTTTTCTCGGCGATCATGAAGAAACAAGAAGCGGAGCTCTAAACAATGAGCTAAAAATGAAAATTTTCTTCGCTACGTGGTCGATCCCGGTTCTCAGGTAGGAGTGGCAGAAGATGTTGGCGTGGATCAGTCCACAGTGAGCAAGACTTTTAGTTTCGTCATAGAGAAAAATAAATGAAGAAAACCAACAGTATTAGATACAGTTCCCAAGAACTGCAATTGCTCTCCAGAAAGCAAGAGATCTGTGGCAGGAAAGATACACTTTCCCTAAAAAATTGGTGCTCTTGACTGGACACATATTCTGATTAAGAAGCCACTTACTTATGCTGGTAAGTACATCAATAGAAAAGGCCTTCATTCTATTAATATTCAAGCAACATGCAATGCTAAAGAAAAACGTAGTACTAGCATGGACGCTTCTTGGCCTGAATCAGTGCACAATTCTCGCATTTGGAAGAATTCCCATTCATGCGGGCTAATATCACGCCAAAGCGACGTGTTGCTACTTGGCGATTCAGGCTATGGAATTGCTCCATGGCTCATGGTGCTATATAATAACCCTGTGACGCCAGAGTAATTTTCTTTCAATAGATGTTTGAAAAGAGAGCGAAATACCATTGAACGGTGTTTCGGGCAACTAAAGCCAACTTGCCTCTCCGATTTCACAAAGCAGAGTGAGACTAGCTACAGAAAAGATACCATCTGTTGTTTTATGCTGTTTTATTTTACACAAAGTAGGAATATACTTACATGATGATGATATTGCAACTGACGCTATTGAACCTGAAGAAGACTTAACCACCAGAAGAAGGAAGAGCTGAGAGATTGAGAGGACGACGTAGGAGGGATGAACACTCAAGAATAATACACAGATTTTAATTTGTTAGTAAAATTTACTTTATTCAATTTGAAAAACAATATTCTCAATTTCTTTTCCCACAAATAGTTCTCCTTCTTTAATAGCTGCACTGACAATTCCTCCAATAAAACGAGACTTGTTAATTCCACGATTGACATAAATTTTGTTTCGTCTATTTCTAACTCCACTAATCTTTTCACAGGGAGAGATAGCACCCTCAAAGGGGTCCCGCTGCTACTCTCCGTACAAAGTGTTGCTTCTCCTAGAAACACTACCTTATTCCTAGTTTCAGCTGAAGCTACTGCTCCTAAAATAGATATAAAATATAATGTAAATATTATGAGTATATTCAGTTAACCTAATAATAATAATAATAATAATAATAATAATAATAAAGAAAAAGAAAAAAAATTACAACAGTTTTCTTCCCTTCTATTCGACACACTACCGAGTTACTGTCCCGTTCATTAATTCGTAAATCCCCCCCCCCCGGCTTTTAATTTAATTTTTTTGTTTCCAGTGCGATTTTTGTCAGTTTTTGTTTTTAAACGCGTTTTCATATTGCAAATCATATTGGTCAATTGGTCATCGCTCAACAGAACTCCGAATTTTTCCGAGTACTGTTTCTTCAAATTTTGCAGAGCTTCTTTCCGGCGGTAGCGTACCTCCTGAAGCTGGTCCTTCTCAAGTAGAATCTTATGCTCGCTGAGCATTTCAGCGAAAATTAGCTGGGCCTCTGGAGCCTTTTGTTTGTCTTCACTGTTGCTCGTTTCCAAATTAGAATAACGAGATGAGAACTGTTTACTACTTCACAATGCTTCAACACGAGCTTCCTCATAAACATAGACCACGGAAGAAAAGAAATGATGTGGCGCGATGTGTGTGAATTCATAGCTCCATGGCGACGTATCAAAACTCTTAGCCAACACAAGCCTTATCACTTGTTCACAACGAGTAAATGCTCGCGAGACATGAGCAAGATCTTCGCAGACATTGGAAGTTTTTGTTAATACAAAGTGGAGCTTTTGTTCAGTGTCGCGGAGTAGACTCACTTCGCTCTGGAGCAAGTATTACTTCGGAGCAAGTGCTTATTTTTAGTCATATGACTCAATGCGTTGTTTTTTGATGAATTCTAATATACAAACTTAGTAGCTGTTCAAGATCAAATTTCAGAGATTAATGTTAGTGATTGAAGCAGTTCAGGTGTAGAAATTTGAAAGAATGATATAGTATGGTATATTTCGCCTCACAGATTACTATTCATGTAGTGATTGTGTTTCAAGTGCATTAGTTGGAATCTTTTTTTTACGGAATGTATTCGTGTGGTGTTTTTGTTTACAAATGAAAATATTGCAATGCGTCTCATACCTTCGTCAACATTTACAATTCCCAAAGAGAAACCGCTAAGAGGTAAATGGTTGAAATGTAAGTGAAGAACGTCAGCGGTTCATAGTGATGAAGCTATATTTTGCGATCATCATTTTAAATCATTTGTAGTTAAAAGTTTGAGATTAGTGAAGGTAAATTCCCTCATTCAAATTATCGCGGGGCGCATCTTATAAAATATCAAAATTTGTGAACTAAAAAAATCACTTGATTTTTTTACACTACCCTAGTTGATCATTCAGTAAAACACAATAACGTAAGAAAATACCCTAAAGAACGTAAAAGGAAAATTTACAAAGAGATGGGAATTGGCTTTCCATAAGAAGAACATCATAGCCAAATTTGAATATTTTGTGTCAGAATATAAAACATAAACTAGTAAATATAAACGTGTGCTTTTTGATGGTTATGAAAGAAAACAATGTTCTTTCTATTCAAATAAAATGTATTGACAATACTTCCATTAATATACATTTGTTTTAAAATTAACAATGAGCTAAATGTAGATTTTTTTAATAAGCTATGCCTGTCTTCAAACTTATTCTATGAATCTTTAAGAGCCAGGTTGAAAGATACATGAAATGTGACGTACGAATCCAGCTAGACAATTTGGTAAGCCACCTTGTTTTGTTATTGTAATCTGTTCTAAAAAAATAGTTCTTCAAATGAGGTCTTCTACAATTTTTGAAAAAAATGAGTAGTTTTTGAAGAAAGAAAGAAAGAAATTTTTGCTTGATGGGAAAAAGGTTCCCAATTTTTCCTCGAATAGAGCAAATGGCATTTAAAAATGGCGCAGGAGTTATTTTCCTTCAACTCTGAATTTTTAAAAATTACAAAAGTTACAAATAACGCGCGAAAATGTGTGCTATTGTGGCACCACACGGTCTGTTGTACCATTACTACAAAAAGAGTTGCTTACGAAAACCAACAATTTTGTAACGTGAAGTAAAGCCAAAACCGTGACTTAAATAATATGTAGATAATGGCTTCAGTTGCAGGAACTAAAACTAATGCAAAATAATAAATCACCTGGTCTTGGAGGTATACCTGCGGAGCTATTCTACACCAGTTGTAGTGGATGGAGAATGGGGATAGGTGAATGGAGAACAGATGCCAAGAGAGTGGAAAATTGTATACATAAGTCCTATTTATAAAAAAGGAAATAAGAAAGAATGCACAAATTACAGGGAAATTAGAGTTATATCTACAACGGATAGACTGTACGGACGAGTTATATGAAAGAAAATTGAAGAACAGATAAAAGAAACACAAGAACAATGTGGTTTAGAACAGAAAGTTCGTGTGTGGATAATATATTTTGTCTGGAACAATTAATGGAAAAGAACATAGCCTAAGACAGTCGACTCCACCTGATTTTTGTAGATTTAAAAGAAGCTTACGACATTGTGGAAGTGCTAGTGAAGACATTGTGGGAGGCAATGACTGAAAATGACAATCCACCCATCGTACGTAAAAGCTGTGGAAGGTTTTTATGGTAGAAATATGAGCTGTGTAAAGAGCGGAGAAAAATGATTTTTCGGAATTCTTCACTGTGAATAAGGGATTAAGACAGAGCTGCTGCTTGTCACCAACTTTGTCCAAAATGTATTTGAATGAAGCCTTAATTAGTCAAAGAAATGTAGAAAAATGGGAATCCAAAGCGGATCAGAAAATATTTTTAATTTACCGTTTGCTGACGACTGAGTTGTGCTTAAGGAAGGCGAAGGACTAAAATATGTCTAGAAAGCTCATGGAAGAGTAAAAATAAATGGTGTCTACAAATCAGCATGAAACTAGAGGTGCAACAGAATGGCACAGACTTTCTCGTAGTATAGTTTTCTAATTTCCTTGTGCGGACGGGCTTTACGGTGTTGCCCAATCCTCTTGCCAGCTGCCATCTATCGTCGCCCAAAGTACCTTTGTTTGACATTTCTAAACTTTTTGGTTTCCTAATAGAACCGAAATTTATCTTCAACAATATTAAAGAAGAGTTGTCCTCGTCCTAAATAGAACTTTCCATTGAAAAAATTGAAACCGTTTTTAAGAAAATGACGATTAAGGATTATTTCAAATTCGAAATTTAAAGCTCTTTTTCACAGGAATCTATTGAGTTTTCGAAAAACTTCATTTGAAGTTATTGGAAGCACTTCCACTCACAAATGTAATAATGTATACAAATCGATGGTTACTTGAGGAGTTGAAGGTATCCCTTGAGAGGAAGTAACTAGAAAAGGTAGCCTACTGTCTTAGTTTCTCTGGAAGTATTTGAAAAACGATGAAAAGTTGAAGACAGTAATTCTGGACATTCATACTTGAGTTTCTGTTTTTAAAATATATTATCTTTTAATCTTATTTGACGAGTATGAAATTATGGCTTTTTCCTGCTTGTTATCTCTGCCGACGAACAAAAGTACTGGCCTCATTGCAACGCAATTATCAATTGAAAGACGTAATGGTTTAATGACAATGAACTTAAAGACTGTATCTGACATGTTTAGCAATATCTGTATGATAATACATATAGTTCACCAAATGAAATCTCTCAAGACGTGGTATGACAAGGTACATTATTTCGCCAGCATCGAATATAAGAAAATTCTAGGACTAACTGGGTTCAGCCACTTGTAACCAATCTCCTCGTATTCCGAACAGCAGTTATTTTCAACCTCTTTCGCGTGGGGTCGATACGAGGCCTGCCCTCTCAAGGAGGCCGAGGAATACAAGCACGCGAGCGCCAAGGCCCCAACGCGACCTGCATCGGCCGCTCTTATCAATGAGAGCAGCAAACAAAGAAGGGGCCGAACAGATGACATCCGCCCCCTCAGGATGAACGTTCTCTTCTGCGGGCGTTGGCATACCAGACGAATAGACTTTCCAGACGCTGCCGCCGCCGCCGCCGCCGACGTTGCCGCCACCGCCAACTTGTTCGCCGCTACGTCCACAAAAGGGAACGTTCGAGTCCAAAGCAAAGCTCGGAGGCTGCATAACTCCATCTCTCTTGCTCTCCGAGAGACGGATCTCAAGGCCTACTACTTTTTGCCTTCGCCGGGCGCGGGGTGTGGAACGAAGAGCAACGCGGCGGGGCGCGGAGGAGGGGGGGCGTGCGGGGCGGGGAGCGTTGATAGTGGAAGGTGCAGCGGCGGGGAGTGGAACCGTCGCGGACTTGCCGCCCGGCCGCAATTGGCAACGGACCGGCGCTTGTAAGATCTCCAGTGTCGGCTACGTTCGCAGCGGAGCGTTCGGATGAAATTCGCCACTTCCGGTAGATCAAATGCTGCGAACTCGTAACGGAGTAACGTGGGGATTCTAAAATTGAATAATTTTGGTGGTTGAGAAAAGGAATAGTTTTGATATTGGCTACTAATCGGGGATAGAAATGTATATTTTATCAATTTCTTTTTAATTATATTTTGCTACTAATTAGCGAATGATGAAAAGGGAGCATGTAATGGGTCTTGTCGAGCGCTCGTGGTATTGCCGGGTGGTACTTTATCTCGATGAGAATAAAGTGACAAGTTGATATTTTCTCCTTTGTAAAAGCACACTTCATATATATATATATATATATATATATATATATATATATATATATATATATATATATATATATATACTTATGTACATATTGTATGTTTACTGACACTTCATTTTGCTCCTTTCATCAGACACTTTTCCTGTTTTACAATTTCCAGTTTGTATCATATGTTGACAGAATTTTCATCTCTTGGTAAGGAATGAATGAATGAAGGAAGGAAGACTCAAACGAGTCAAATAAGGATTTTTTATGCAATCAATTGCGTAACGCTCAATTGATAACGCTCATGATGTTTAGTTCAGTAATCAACAAGTTAGGCTTCTTTTATGTAGCACTTAATTGTAAACATATCTGTTTAATCATACAGTTTTAACGTGTGATCTAAGAGATCTGTGAACATGTATAAGAAATGAAAACGAGAGCAGCGGTTGTACGAACGTTGGCTTCTAACATCCTTGATAATAAATACTGTCATTTAACCAAATAGAGAATAATGACATTTATTATTTGTACTTTTATATTACGTTTCGACCCATGGTGAAGTGGTCAGATCTTTCATTACCCACCTCTGGCTTTAGGGGTTCAGATCCCCGACAATCCATGTAAAATTAGTGGTGGGCAAAGCTGATTCGCGAATGGATATTTCGAGGTTCTTCCGCCTTTCATTCCACATTCAATTCAGCATCACTCAAATCTTATCAACATAATAATCACCAATCTGTCAAATTCATTAGTATCAGGCATGGGCGAGAAGACTAAAGATAATAAAAAGAACTTATTGCACACATCAATCGCGTTAAACTTGGAGCGACTATTCCACTTTGCACTATTGTAATTTGTTAATAGGTAATAAAGTAATTATTGTGTTTGAGTATTTACAATCTCACCTTGTAAACAAGTTAATGCAAGATGAGTAGTCATCAGCAACAAATAAAGCAGTTTATCGCTTCTGGACATATTGCAATTCAACAAAAATATATTGTAACTAGCGTAACCGTGCGAGACCTCATCTTAAACACCACCGTTTTATCTATCCTTCCATTTCGATATTAAGAGGGAAAATTGCTAACGAAACATATTTATTTGTTTAACAAGTGAAAAACAGTAACTTACAATGTATTTATAGAACATCAAATAAAAATAACAAAGAATAAAATTAGTGTTTGAAACAAATTATGGATAAAGAAATATTCCGTTATTGTCAGATTTTCTTTGAAAAATTCACAAAAAAATCCTTAAACCATTTAAATTTATTACACAACATTGCTTCACAGATAGCATTCGCTTTTCTTGACAGTCACAAAAATATTTGAAAGGATTTTTAATCTTAAGAAAGATACGTAACGTTGTCCATGCGAAAATAGGGGATCGGGCAAGTTCAACCGTACTCTTTGGAGTATTATTAACTTTAATAGCAAACTGAGAGGTACACCCGTGCACTTTAATCACCTAGGATATTAAATAAGTAGTTTAATTTCACATACAGTTGCAACTTCTGCACGTCTCTGAACATATGGGCTAGTATCGACAAGCGCCGGAACAGCAAAATGTAGTAGAAAGCCCAATACATTACGGTGCAAGGAACATGTATTTGAGATCGCTGAGATTTTAAACCCACAGAACGCTTTGTTTAAGTTATTTGACTAAATAGATTTTAACAATGTTGTCCGAGTGCTGCAGATTGCATTTGATGTGAATGTTTAGATTTTTTCTAACAAATCCTTCATATTATAAGTCAAAGTGCAATTCCTCACGTCTCCGTGAAGTTCTCATTTATAAAACTTGGTTGCATGTGAGAGTCGCCAAATTCATCTGTACTACTGAAATAATATAGGAAGGGAATTGATATAATATACACACTAAAACAGTAGGTGAAGTAGCAGCAACTGGATTATCGTATGCTGTGCCAACTATATTTCCACCTTTGTTGTCTAAGAAAGATTTGACATAAATTTCATCTAACATTAATGAAACTACACAATCTGTTTCATGTAATCTTTTGAATTTCTCCTTAGCACATTTCAAAATATTCTCATCTGATTACTCTTACGGTTCGTAGTTGTGGAGAGACAACATATCCCGATTTCTTCAAACATTTGTGTGCATGAGGGGTAATAGATAACAAAATACTGCAGTAAGCAGACAAATCAGCACTGTATCTGAAATACTGTTGTTCAGTGATTAATAAATCGACCTGTTTAATAATAAATTTAACTTGCTTGCACATATCGTCTAGATCTTTTACTAACCTGCTCAAAATAGAATTTACAGCACTTAATGTACTACAGAATAGTCCTCCTAGTTTTCTTGCAAATGTTTCAACTTGTCCAAGATAGGCCTGTAAATTAACTTGTTGAAAATTACTAATCACACTAGAGGAAGTATTATTTCCCAGCTTTTACAATACAATATCATGACTGACCACGCTGACTTGAAAATTTGACCGAATCACTGTTTATAACAAAATACTGACACAGGTAAAACACAAATCAAACCTAACAAGACACACTCTTCTGTCTTAACTGTACACAATCATCCATTCTTTGCCAATATTGTTTCTTTCATCTTTTTGACGCAGAATATCAACAATGATGCAAATAAATCTCGTCAGTCTTTTTTGTGTCTTTTTTAACAACTAGATTACTTTGCCATTTAGTGGCTTTGACGAGGTAAGAGTTAGTCCATGAGCTACGCTCCTCCATGCACACCTAGATCGTCTTACATACACATTTAGATCTTCACTTTTTTGCGACATATCGTATATTATTTTACATAAAATTAACATTTTGTAATTACATAAACCTTGTTAATTCTAATCTACATATACTCCTTATTTCACTACCTATTAGCTGCATCTAGATACTATTGGACTTACCATCCTTGGTACGGGGACCCAGGTGGTCTACTACTGAAACCTGGAAGCACTTACAATTACTTATTACATGTTGCATATTTACAATTATAATATTGCATATTTACAATTTATAGTTTTGTCATTATTACGAAAAGCCATAATCAGAGAATAATCTATATTGATAAAATAATTAATTGTTGAATGTTTACAATAAATTACCTATTCATTTTATTTTAGACGCTACGGCATTGTTGGCACTGCTCTGGATAAAGTTATTTCTTTTTTAGTGACCTCCTCCTCTTCTACTTCAATCTATTGTTGGTTTTGGACCATTATAATTTTATTTGCAAAATTTTATATTTCTTTATATGTCCTTTAGACTGATAATGGATTTGGTAAGGCGTCCACTGACAGCTCAATTCCATTTCGCGTTTCTATCTCGAACCGCAATCTAGCCCACTTTGGGCATTCACACAATAAGCGAATAGCGGTGTCCCCCTCCCCGCAGTCAAAGTTGGGAGAATCAATTAGGCCAAGATTGTGTAATTTGGCTTTAAACAGCCCATGTCCACTGATGATAAGAGTGAACGCTCTAGAGGGCTTAAAATTCTTAAAATCTCTTTAATACTTTACCCGAAGAAGAAACGCAAAAGCATCTATTCCTGTGTCACCATTCTCCCACCTGTTAGGCCACGCCGTCACAGCGTTTAAATATAACAACTTAAATGGCTGACTTCTTAAATCTATTTCACTGCTATCTAAGAAATATGTATTACCATTGTGTCTATTTACATATCTCGCAGCTGCGATCTGAACCTTAAGACCGAGAGGAAACTCTCCAGTAACGACTTGTAGCGTTGAAGTCGCGGTTGTACGATATGTTCCGCAAATGGCCAATAATGCTGTTCTTTGAGCCTTTCTCATTTCTCTTTTAACAGGTGTTTTAGTGCTCTCTCTAGCCCAAGCTGAAGCACAATACGTAATCACAGGAAAAAAGCTCATTTGTAAATCATAGATAACGCCTTTTTGTTTATAAGTCCATGTGATCCTGCTATTTTTCTAAGCTTCATAAATAAAGATTTGGCCTTGAAACAGACTGGCAACGTGTGCAATAAATATTAGTTTAGTTTCTATATCGACCCCTAAATAAGTTTGAAGCTGAGTAACTTGTATTCTTTCATCCTTATATTTGATAATTGGTGGCCTATCTTTCGAGGGATGCTTTACTTCCCTTGCAGTTTTGATAAGATTGGTCATGACCATACATTTTGTCTTTTCTGATGATATGATGATCTGATGATATTTATAATTTGCTAGATTCGCCCCATGCTGCCACCAACCACAAAGCAACGCCAGCGTTAGCCTCCGCCTCAGCTCTAGATCCGCCCTGTATGACTACTGCGCCATCATCAGCATAGGCGACAGCTTCTGTACTGTTTCTTTCCAGTTCTCTTAAAAGGCTATCAACTATCACATTCCAGAAGATTGGTCCAGAATTCGATCCTTCTGGACATTCCTTTGACAATTTCTGTGCAATTCGTACTTCAGCTTCTTCTGTAATCGCTTTACTATCCTTGAAGAAATTTCTATATAGTAGGTATAGGTTGTGGGGGATACTCTAATGTTCTCTAAGCTGTTCCACAGAAATGGCCACCAGGCGTTATCAAAAGCTCCTTTAATATCAATCAAAACAGCCAGAGTATATTTCTGTCCAAGATAGGTCCTAAGTAGTTTTAGTGGCCTATTGAGTGCATCTTCAGTTGATGACTTGGATCTAAATCCATACTACGCACTGGAAAAGTCTTCTCTCGATATTATCAATTTTTGAAGTCTTCCTATGGCAGGTTTGTCTAAAATCTTTCAGAGAACTGACAGGAGACATATGGGCCTGTACGACTTAGGATCGGCAGGTGGTCTATCTGACTTCTTCAATAACGCAACTTTGGCCAATTTCCACTGCTTTGGAAAACATTCCGTGGCAAGATATCAGTTATAAATATTGAGTAAGTTCCCTCGTATGTAGGGGAATGCCGATCTATCCACTTCGGTGAAGATACCGTCCAGGCCAGGAGCTCTTTCCATTCTCAATCCTTCGACTGTATTTTCAAGCTCATTCATTGTGAAATTTTCTGAATCTCTTAATCTTCTGAATCTCGTCAGTCTGCGCAAAACACGTTGTCATATACAAAGAAAGAATAAACATTAGATGGAAGAATCTAAGCCTAAGTATGACGTCATAAAGATGGCCACCAACACCAACAGCTAAAATATAGGTGGCATTGGTAGTATCGATAAGCGCCGAGCCTCAAAGTTTTAGTTTTTAAAGCTCTACAACGCTTCATTTAGGAGTTATGTAACTATATGGATTTTGACAATGCTATCAAGCGTTGCGGGTTGCATTTGACATGAATATTTATATGTTTTTTTTTCAACAAATTCTTCACATTTTGAAGTCAAAATCAAAATGCCATTCGTCACGTCTCCGTGAAAATTTCTTTCTTTTGAGATCTCATTTATAACGATTGAATGTCTGTGAGAGCCGCAAAAGGTATGTATACTAGTGAAATAATATAGGAGGCGATATAACGGGAGGAATCTTCCACAAACAAATTTATTAACAAACTATTTGTCAGTTACAGCAGCAGACATGTTTCGAGGTATTCTACCTCATCTTCAGTACATCCAAGTAACATGGTCAACATGAATCGTGGTGTGCTCCTTACAAGGTGCCATTTTGTGCATTTGGCACCGTGTAAGGAGCATACCAAGATATGCAATTGTTAAATGTTAAACAATTACTTCATAGAATCAGTTCCAATTTTTTTCTTTAATTTTTTTCTCGCGTATGACCGGGAGCGGTAGCTCAGTGCATCATGATGTCACTGCAGCGCCCCTGACAGAGAGGTCCTAGGTTCGAGTCCTGACGGCGGCAGGATTTTCGACACTAGCTTTTCAGATATGTCGAATTCTGTCGCTGTCTGGAGGAGAATTCTAGCGGCTGGATGCTCTGATCACTAGTTTTCCGTGGTTTCTCCGATCAACTCCAGGCGAATGCCGGAGCAGCATTTCCCGCGCTTCATTTGAGGCGCTATCTGTCCGCAAAAGGGCAACAGGGTTTCAAATTAGATTCGAATGCTTCTCATTGTTGCTTCTTATTGTCATGATCATCGTATGATATAGATAAAATTCTTACGAAAGGAAATAGATTTAAGAATGGTAATATGTTTAATGTTGAACAAACAAATACAATTGCTGTTCTTTAAGAAGTTCTGGTTGCTGATTATGGTATTCAGAAATTGTTAATTCACTTCGATATAATCAAGGCAAACTTGTATGAAATATTACTCTTTCTTTTATGTGTATTGTGCTGCAAATAATGTAACAAGTACATTTATTCATGTTTGTTTCATTTGTAAAAGTTAGAAATGGTTCGTGTTCCTGGTTATCGAAATAAACGCAGATATTCATCACAGGCGCTTCTTTTGAAGTAGTTGACTTGGCTTTTTTCAAGCTATAATTGAGTTTTTCGTATGTCAGAAATTGTATAACCAATTACATATTTCAATATTACGCAACTATTTCCAAAATGCGAAAAAGTATGTTCTGTTGCAGTACTTCTGGTTCTACCAAGAAGTTTGTAAATGTTTAAAAGGGGCGAGTACCCCTGCATTTTCCTAAGAAAACCCTGACTATAATATAAGTTGTGTAATTATACTATTATAGACTCATTGTGCTACACACGCTGTAACAAAGCATAGTTGGGTCATTAGATTCAGTCCGCGCATACATTTAATTATATTAAAAAAGTATGATTTCTCACGGAATTAAGAGAAAAATGTTGAATTCGTTGAATAAATACATTTTAAATACAATTAACAATAGTTTTTCCATTTTCAATTCGTGTAATAGATTTTAGCTAATGACTTTCAGCGCGTTAAGTAAGGCGTAAGACACAAAGCACTTAAGCAGAGTTATTGACAGATTTACGACATGTTAGGTCTGTTTTCCAGAAAGGTGCAAATGTTAGAAGAGGTGGTGTATACCCAGAGGGTTATGTGTAGGGCAGAGCTTAACTCATATAACAATCTTCTTAAGTGTTATTTACTAGCATAAACACAGTTCTTTGAAATTCCAGAGAAGTTTTTGTATGGAAACGTTGCCACATTGAGGTACATTTAGCAGTTTCATTATCTTTCATTGAATTAGCAGCATTCGTCGTGGTTGAAGTAAGACAATCAATTAGTAATGAAATATCTTCATCAACTTAACAACTCTTACATCTTCATCAACAATTTCTTTATTGTAGTTTTCTCATACGTTTGTTGTAGAATGAATGAACTACAACATAAACACTCGTTCGTAGGAATAAATTGACAGAAAAACACGAATAAGATTTGAGAGGATAATTGAATCGGAAATAATGATAGTTATGTATGGTATGGCCTGGAAGGGAAAATGTAACAACACGCAATGATCTAAATAAGGATAATCGATGTAATTACTTCTTATTCCATTTTCCCTCATTATCTTTATTACACTCAAGAAGAAGATTATGAACTGGAGGACTGTCATGCAAGCCACTCAGTGCTTTTTTTGTCAGATGACGACAAAAATCATGCTCTCCTAAGATAATTATCTCTTCCTCGAATTCATAACAGGAAATGTTAATAACAAAGGTTTCCTGACATTTTCAATGCTCGTGTCTATGATTTTTTGTTTGCTGTTTGTCGTGAAGTACGGGTTGACTCCTGTAACGCTTGAAACCAAAAAGAAGAAAACAAATATATAGGAATACAAGATATATTATCATAACTAGTGGTGCTAAAACAGCACATACTTTCTCGCCCTTAGTAATGGTTATGTAATACTATTTATACCACAATTTCTCTACGAATTAACAGATCTCAATCACCATTTTTAAAAAAACTCATTACAAAGCGTAGAACGTTTGGTGAAAAACTAAATATTTTCATGTAAATATCAACACAATTTTGACATCTATAACTACTTTTCACACTGCTAACTCATGTTCCAAAAATGAGATGTAATTCAAAGAATCCAGCTGCCGTCTTGTGGTGCGGAATGACATTGCTGCATTCGAATCTGGTATTCCCTGAGGGCTTGCAATTTTTCTTTCGTGGATTATCAAATAGGTTTTAAATAATTTCTACATGATTAATTTATAAACGTACAACAAAAGCTCGAATGTAAGAAACGAACAAACAATTTGAAATAATATACAAATTCTAACTTACGTAGCATCCAACTGTCTGGAACCACTTCGCATATTACGTTCACGAAGCGCAGGAAATTCGAAGTGGGCGACTATGTCGCCAAATTAAATAAAATAACACATATTTTCGAAAAATTCAGCATGACCTTATTTTAAGATCTTTTTTTGATGAACTCATTTCGTTAAGAAAAAAAATGTATCTTCATACTTGCAGTTGTAAGAAGACGACGAAAAATGTTTAATTTTGTCAATTTTCCAAAAATTAGGCATTTCAACGAACACGAGACCTGCATCATTCTCTTAAGCGTTGTTTACGCTATCTAAAATCAAAATTTCATGAAAAAATTGTGTGCTGTTCTTTAAAAAAAGTGGCTTAAAGAAAATAAAAATTGCCCATGTTTGATACAAAATTTCGCAAAAATACTCATATTTTCGAAAAATTGAACGTAACATTATCTGAATATCTGTTTTTGATGAACATATTTCATTTAAAAAAAAAACTTCTTAATTGCAGATGTAGGAAAACACCGAAAAAATTTTGAATTTTTGCAATTTTCAAAAATCAGGATTTTCAACGAACATGAGATCTACTCTATTCTCTTAAAAGTACTTCACACTACCCAATAACAAAGTTTAATTTAAAACGTTGGAGCCGTTTTTGGAAAATTTTGAAATCTTTCCAGCTGCTTCGTATAAGGTACTCCCCAAAATTAAAATATCAGTTTCAAATTCAAGGGTCAGCAACATCAGTCAGATCGATAGGGGAATATCAATTTTGGAGAAAATCGGCTGAACGGTTTAACCGTTAAATTGTTCACAAACGGACAGACGTTTAACCGTCAATCGATTTTTCGGCATCAAAGACTCACAAAGCATGGATTCTGGCTACATCACGTGTTAGAGGATTATTTATTCTAAATTTGGCAACTGGATTTATCCCTTTTTCGTTCTTAGGGTCGGGAAATGAGTTTTTCTGCCGAAAATTCGCCGCTTTTTTCCCGCAGCACTATATAACATTCTCTCTACTGCGTAAGCGGTAGCGAGAAAGTGAAAAGGAAACTCAGCCAAAAGGGAAGGCATTAAAGGGAGCATTAGAGATAAGTTCTCCAGTGTTCCCGAAGAAGTTGCCAACTCATCTTACCTAAGACATTTTTTATTTATTTGACGATACTATAGAATTCCGCCCTCGCGGTTTAGCTCATTAGTCAGCGTGCTCGCTTTCCATTGCCCGATCCTGGGTTTGATTCCCGGTCGAGAAATATAATGTTCGTTTTCTTTGGAATGTCCCAGTAAACGTTGCTGTTTGACGATGAGAAAACCCACTTCTCAGGTTGAGAAGACCAGAATACGGCGTAGGGATGTTTTCGTGCTAACCACACGTACCTCCTTAACCCATGTCCACGAGGTCGGGACACTGGTGGTAAGGCCATGGCCCCTTCACGGGCTGTTCTGCCAAGTTCAGAAATAGACTATAGAACTCAGTTATAAATAAGAGAAGTCGTTTATATGAGAAATCTGCCGAGAAAACTCAATAACAGATATCCCGTGTTTCAATGTATAAATTAGTGTAATTTTTTACGCAACTTTGGAACTCACTTGATAAAGAGTTTCCCGCCTATAGTAAACAGAATATTGATTCCAGAGAATTACCATTCTCAGGAGTGAGTCAGAAGAAACGACAGGGTGAGCCGGATGGCGGTTGGGTTTGTTCTCAAGAACTTTTGTCAAAGACTGTGTATCAAGGGATTCCCGTCTCCGGAAATACTCGTCCAGAAATAACTCAGCTCATCTGTAAAAGGAAAAAACTCTGCTCCCTCTTTTTCTGCGTATTGTTTTGTGGAAGACGATAAGGCGAGCGGTTTCCACTCAAATATCATTCACGCTCATGTCCTGATCGCGTTGAGGGGAGAGTTCAGTGGGATTTATGAAGTGTTTTTCGAAGCGTAAGGCTCATTACGAACTATTGTGACCAGTCCTGAGGCCTATAATAGTTCGTGTCTTAATCGGGCGTTGAAATCTCCACGTTTCAGATAATTTTGTTAATATGAAATACAGTAAACCCTCGTTAGAACGAACTCCCTTAACACGAATTTCGCCGTAACACGAACAAAACTTCGGTCCCGGTAAGGGATTTAGGTAATATGGACATTTATAATACTCGGATAACACGAATTTTATAACACGAACTCTTAATATTTCGGTCCCTTAGAATTTGTGTTAATGAGGGTTTACTGTATACTTAATTTTGTTCCCAATTTTGTTCCCGATTTTTCATTATCAAAGCCTAGCAAATGATGAGATTGTTGAGGGAAAGTCCTCGCATCCCTTAAAATTCATGAGAGGAAGTGGCTGAATGAAATCTAACGATCAGGATCAGGCCTTCACCAACACATTTCGCCGTTCACTTTTCCCTTCTCTTCAGTTGTTTAGCAATACTCTCTGTAGTTGAAATGTATATTCATTTTGCAAACAACACGTATTCTGTGTTGAGAATGTGGAAGAGATTGATTTTTAATAGTCTTGAAAAAGGCCGTGTAGGTGAAGGTGACGGGAACTGACCCGACAGTTCAAGCGGGGCAAAGACAGTGCAAAGAGGGGGAGATGAAACTGACCTCTGGATTGCATACACATACTAAAATAATTTGAATTTTATCTTCCTTCATGGATGAAGTTTTTGAAGAAAATAAGAGCCATTTTGTTACTTGTCTCTTTTATTTCACCTTATTTGTTACACTTTCGATTTCTGGCCATCACTGATATCACATCGTTGCAGTTGATGAACATGTATCAACCGTAAGAGGCTAAACATCTACTCTTGTGGAACAAATACGTGTTGGGATTGAATAAAAAATTGTTTTAAAATAGTGTTTCGCAAGGGTTCTAGAATATTTTTGTAATTAAACTTCTCATAATACTTAGTAATCAATTGAAGTTCTCGTAGAAAATTGCAAGAATACGTCGGATTTACATGAAAGCAAGGTTGCTACTCAGATTTGTAATCTACATTTTGTTCCTACATAGAAGGGTTGAAGTAAATATCTAAAGCAGCTCCAGGACTCATGCCGAGGCTATGGTCACAAGAGAAGAAAATCATGAGCGAACTGCTCAGCCAGAATCCGGCAGCTCCGCTGTGTGCGAAGGCGAGGCAGGTCGCTCAGGTTGAGAACGCGGTGGATATCGCGGCACGAGGCGCGCGGGCGGGCGGGCGAGCGAGCGAGCGAGCGGGCGTGAGGGGCGTGGGCCAACCGGCCCCGAGCGGGTGAGCGGGTGAGCGGGTGAGCACGCGGGCGCGCGGGCGAGCGGGCGGGCGGGCGATTTCCCAGCATCCTCCGCGGCGCGGCGCGGCGCGCGTGGGGCCCGGCCCGGCCCCCCGCCGCCAGTCCTCGACAGCCATCGCGGACGGCCGCATGGCCCGCTGAAGACGCCGACAGCGCCCGCTTCACGTGCTCTCTCTCCTCCGCCCCCGCCCCCGTCTCCTCCTCCCCCGCCCCCTACCAACGACGCAGTGCGCGTGCTCCCCCGGCCGGCCGCGACGGCATGGCGACTGCTGGCTGCCCGCTCACCGGATAAACTCGACGGCTTCCACGACGCATCCCATCGCCTCAGCAACACTTCAGTCTGTTCGGCCGCCAGCGAAGGTAAATGCTGCTCGCGTGCGCCACAACGTTCGCGCCGCTCTAGTGTCGAGTTGTGTTTAGCGAGGTGCCACCCCGGCTCGTCAGCGGGTTTGAGCGGACCCTTCCGCCGTTTAGCCTCTGAAAGCTCTGGAGTGCAGTTCTTGAGCGCGCTCCGGTCTTTCATCCAGAACAAAACCTCTCTATCGGCATGCAGCGGTTTGCTTTCTCCGGCTTCAAGGTCCTTGCAACATGACACAGCTCGATGCCTGTTCGGTTTAGGCGAACACCTGTTCAACGGTTTCCAAAGTTTGTGGTTATGTTTTTGAAGAATGTGACGTAATGACGGACGTTGGCCATGGCGAGCGCTGTTATTTATTGGCAGTATTGCTTCTCTTTCTACTAAAGTCTTTATTTCTTATGTACTTAAATGGGACTTCCCTGACAACTTGTTAGCTAATATATTGTTGAAACAACAGAGTAGAGCAGTTCAAACCGTTCTGAAATACCTCTATGACATTGATCGTGACAGTTCGCCAAGTTGGAGCCAGTCAAAGATATAAGGCTCAAAATATCATAATTAGTTCGTTTTCATTTCATTTGGAGATCACATTACGTAATTTTCAAGGTCTCCTTACACGGAATTGTTGGAGTTGGCCCGACGGGCTTGAAAGAACCCAGTGGCAGTTGAACACATGTTTCGCGCAGATTTCACTTCTCCTTATACGTTCACAACAGGTCTAGATGTCCGCGGGCAGAGGCAGATCCCGGCGCAATGGACCTCGCTCCGTTCCAAAGCCCCGCCTTCCGCTCTACGAAGATTTCTCCCTTGCGTAAGCGGAGAGGGATGAAATAATGCCTGCTAATTTGTTTAAAAACATTCAGAGCACGCAGCTGTCACAAAAGCGAAACCGCTCACGAACTTCATGAACTATCACCAAGCCCTAGATCCGTTTACGAATATCTATAGTGATTTAGAAATCGATGTTTTCAATCCATTGTATTCCAGTTTGTTATTGATCACCTGCTGGCTGATTTACTTTCTACCAAGCGCGCGACCTTTAGCCACAAGCAAGTCGTATTCACTTGACGATAAATATCCCGAATAACTTTGGTCTTCAGTTTTTATCTGATGTGTTAAGAAGTTGATGGTGTCTTTCGTGTTGCATGGAATCAAAAGAGAAGGCGTTTTCTCGCCTGATGAAGTAAGAAAAGAAGCACTTTTATTGTTTTTAACAAAAAATGGCGCAAAAATAATTTGGAATCAAAAGGTACATATAAAGACAATAGCCATTTCAGTTCTCTGTAAATATTGCAATTTCTAAATGAAAAGCCAATTCACGTTACTCAGCCTTGTTTCAATATTTGGAATTCACTACTAAAAAATCGCATTCTGTTGATTTCAGTGGAAGAAACGCACTTTGCCCCAAATTCATTATACATTATGTTTAATTTATATTAAAGTTCATCACCAATGCTGATGTCTTTGTACAGGGCGTGTCGTACATTAGATCCACTTTGCTTCCCGATAATCTCTTCCGCCGTGAGACGTACGTCTTTGTTTTGCAACAACACATCCGCGCTAGATAAAAATACAAACTCACCGTGTCAAAGACCGATTAACCCGTGAAAGAAATTGCTTTTTTCCGCTGTTTGCGCAAATGCCCCGGATGCCCGTATCGTTTCTGTGTTACACAATGCGTGGCGTGCATTATGTATGTGGGCGGTAGCGTCAAGGCGTCTGGGAATGCACGCTGCCTGTTGCTCTGGGTTGCTCTGGCGTCGACCGCAAGGCTCGCCCGAAGACTTCGAAACACGCGAGGGCGGCTCCAGCGATGGGAATTGCTTTGATTGATTGATTGATTGATTGATTTTTTCGTGTTTCCGGGCGCGTCAACTGCTTTGGTCATTAGTCCCGTTAGTGTAGTGCATTTTTTCTCGGGAGATGGCGGTGATCTTCCCCCGCTGGATGGCGAGATCCGGCGCCGACCTACCGTCGGCTACTGGGGTTTCCCCCTAACCAGGACTCTCCCACCAACGGGGCACCACCCCAACCGGGACAAGCTCTAAGCTCCCTACAGATCTCCCGGAATGTGGTAGTGTAGTGCATGTTAGTGTAAGTGTGTGTGTAAGGGGAGAGGATAGGACAAGAAAGAGGAAGGACAGATCGCGCGCGGTCCGTGGCCCGTTTGTTAGGGTACTACTCCGGCATTCACCTGGCGTTGATCGGAGAAACCACGGAAAACTACCGATCAGAGCAGCCGGCCTCTAGAATTCATGGGAATTGCGATTGCAGTGCAAACGACGAACGTCTTCAGACTTCTTTCGAAAACACTGCCTAGCTCTTTCCTTCTTAATGTTGATACAATAATAATACATGATTATGTATAAAAATAGCATTTTGTATTGCATCTAGAATATTGTATTGTAGCGTTACGTTAGAGAAGTACTCGCGAAATTATATTTTGGACACTTCACCTCGTACTGACGAATTCATCCTCTCTTTGTTTTCTCTCTAAAGGAACACCAGACGTCAGTAGGCATTGTTGTAATACCAAAATTGTTATCCCCGCAGGCTATATGATTAGGTACCAATTCGAACTTTGACTTCTTAGTGTTTTTGTTTACCTATACAGGGCGCGAAATAGCTGCAACAAACCTTTAAATGCTTGATAGCTCGACAGGCCTCACGCAATACGTTGAAAGCGTTGTAAGAGTCTTCCAAGTTACTTTAAAAGTACCTCACATTTTAATGTTTCAATTCCAAACTTCAAAAGGCGAATATTGATGCAATCTACATGTAACAAAATCCGTCACCGGATCTAAACTCTCGCCTCACAAAGCAACATGGCAACGTCTACGATTATTTCCGTTAGCGGGCGCCAAAAAAGCTCGGAATGTCGATTCAGTGGGCAACGCTGGCGCCGACGCGGGGCGGCCTCGCGGCGGCGGGGGCGGAGGCGGAGGCGGAGGCGGTGGGCGCCGGCCGTAACAGAGGTCGGAGGAGGCCTTGCATTGTGGCGGCAGGCAGCGCCGCACAGTGAGCCCAAGTGACTCCAAAATCGCACGTAGCATATTGTGTTGAGGTTTTAATGTTAGCATTCTTGACAAACCTGGGAAAAATCATCACATTAAAATATATAAAGATTTTAAAATGGATATGCAATTGTTACATTTTACAGAAACATTTTAAAAAATATGTTTGTTTACTTTCAACTTTAATTTCCTGTGTAAAAATCATACAAATTTAATTCACAGCAATATTATTTTTGGTTGTATATCGAAGTAATTTCAAAAGGTTTTACTTCTCTAGATAGTGTCTTCTTTACGAAAGTTTCACGAAAAATTACAATACTCTTATTAAGAACTCTTACTCGATTTATCTAATCGATACGGATGTCTATAGTAGAATGCCTCGAAATATTTCTTAATTCATTCAACATTAATATTAAATCCTATTTCAACACTCAATCTTAATCCTATATCGTTAATTCCATCGTATTAAGCAATTATTTCTCCCATTATTATCATCGTAAATTTGCACAAAGTAACATAATAGTTATTTTTAAGTCCACGATCGTGCCGGTCCATCGTCGGGAGATTAACTATTTCTCTCTTTCTGCAAAAGTTCCGCATTTTGCGGTGAACAGTTTAGCATGTTTGCTGCGCTAGGTGTTCAGCATATTAAAGCTCAGTACGCAGCGGCACGCTGCTCCGTGTGGCAGCATTAATTTTGCTAGTGAAAGATTTAACGTGCTGCAATAATTTTCATTTACATACGGAACGCAGTTATTATATAGGGCATCGTGCAGTGTCAATATCAAGTTCGTGCTATATCGTAATGAAGTTTTTACTTCATTGTAGGTAATACATTGTAATAGTGAAAGCTGAAGCCTCCGCCATCAGAGAGGCTGGGTGCCCCATATATTTACCTCCTTATTTTTGGAGGAACCTTTTAAACGTATCTCTATCCTGTAGGTAAAACCGGAAGCGGTGGCTCAGTGCATCAACTGATGTTACTGCAGTGCCTCTGACCGGCCTCTGTCCTAGGTTCGAGTCCCGACGACGGCAGGATTGCGACACTAGCTTTTCAGCTATGTCAAGTTCAGTCGCTGTCTAGAGGAGAATTCTAGTGGCCGGCTGTTCTGATCAGTAGTTTTCCATGGTTTCTCCGATCAACATCAGGTGAATGCCGGAGCAGTCCCTAACAAACAGGTCACGGACCGCGCGCGATCCTGTGTCCTATCCTCATCCCTTACACACTCACCCACCCACACACACACACACACACACACACACAAACATATACTACCACACATGCCGGGAGACCGGTCGGGGACCTAGAACTTGTCTCGGCTGAAGCGGTGCCCAGCTGGTGGGAGATATCAGGTTGGGGAAACCCCGCTTGTCAACGGTAGGTCGGGGCCAGATCTCGCCATCCAGTGGGGAACGATCACCGCAACCTAGCGATGAAAAAATACACTACACTTACGGGACCAATGGCCTCATTAGTTGATGCGCCCGGAATCACTAACAATCAATCAATCAATCTGTAGGTAAAGAAAACCATTGCTTAGGTGGTCAAATCCCTTTCTACTCTCCTCTCTCCCTTTTAGCTGTGGCTGGTGCATCATCCCAAGTGCGTCCCTTCCACCACCACTACCTTCCTTCATGCACGCAACCGGCAAGCCCCTATTTATCAAATGGGCTTGTCTCCTGCGTCTAGCGCAGTTCACGGCTCTTCTTTGCTCGTATAAAGTTATCGGGCGGAGAAAGACATCGCACTCACTGGGCAGCACTAGTGTGCCTCATAAGCCCATTGGTAGCAACCAGTCTCACTCATGCCAGGGTATTTCTCTGCTAATTCACAAACGTTTTCTAAGTAGGATTAATTGATTATTTCGAGTTTCGCGCCAACTGATGGGGTCATTAATTCCTAAATTGTAGTGCATGTTGCAATGCGGGAGGTGACGGTGTTCCTTCCAAGCTGGAACTCGTGAGATCGTGCGCAACCTACACGTCAGCTTACTGGGATTACTTACTAGAATCACCGCCAGGAAGGCATAACCCCAGCCGTGACGTTTATCCGCCCGACTTATCTATGTTAGATGGTATTGTGCATAAGTGAGTGGGTGTGTTTGTAAGCAAGGAGTGAGAATAGGATAAAGAAGAGGAAGAAAAGATCGCGGGCGGTCCGTGGCCCGTTTGTCAGGGTATTGCTCTGGTATTCACCTGATGTTGATCGGAGAAACCACGGAAAACTACCGATCAAAGCAGCCGGCTGGCAGAATTCTCCTCCAGACAGCGGCTGTATTCGAGCTAGCTACCCAGACAGTGTCGAAAATCCTGCCAGATCGTTAGTTTACCGTGGTTTCTCCGATCAATACCAGGCGAATGATTGAGAAGTACCCTAACAAATGGGCCTCGAACCATGTGCAATCTTTCCTTTGTCTTCCTTGTCCTCGCCCCTTTACTTACAATAACCTGCACTACAACACCACACATGCCGGGAGACCGGTCGGGAGCTTAGAGCTTGTCCCGTCTGGGGCGGTGCCCCGCTGGTGGGAGACACCTGGTTATGGAAACCCTGCTAGACGACAGGTGGGTTGGCGCCGGACCTTCCAATGGGAAAAGATCATCGCCGCCGTCCAAGAAAAACATGCACTACATTTACAGGACTAATGACCTTAGCCGTTGCCGCACCCGGAATCGCTAATCAACCAATCAATAGTAAGCTTCAGGGCATATAGGACCGAGCTACCAATACGAGTAGTGCATTTGCTTCATGCATCAATATTTGCTGAACCTTTCCAACCGACGTTTGAGTATTTGCGACGTAATAGTTGCGTACGAATATTGCCATAAACGCCTACGGGCGTACGCAGTACGTAACTAATCTGATGTACGTAGGAAAGTGTCGAAAATCCTGCGACGGCGGTGGGGGCTCGCATTTGTGGGCAGGGCGTGTGGGTCGCTTTCGGCCCCTGTGGGGCCTCGCGCGTGGGAGCAGAGCGGAGCAGCGCGGTGCGGCGCTCTCGCGGACGCCCCCGCGCCTCTGCCCGCCTCCAGCGCCTCCGGAGCGCGGCCCGCCGCGGCCGGCAGGTGTTGCTTCAGGGCGGGCGATGCGCGTCGTTCCCAACCCAACGCGCCCCACGGTTGCTTTCGTCTCCCACCACGCCCTCTTCGGCGTTGCTTCAAGCTCCCGCTTCTCGGATGCGTTAACATTTTTGGTCTTTGACATGCAAGATGAATTTTTCGTTTGCGTTTTTACTAGAGATAGTTTAGTGTTTTCACGGATCTCCTTTTTTTTGAATTTTTCTCAGCTCCTTTTTATTTTACTGAACTATACATAACGCATTGAAGAACTGAACTGTTTAAGTTTTAATTTATTCTCCTTTCAATTCGCTTACAAAACAAGTGTCTGTTTCGATGTTTTCCACTTAAACTGACAGAATCAATTAAAAAATTTCCCTCAATTGCTTTGGTTCTCGCCCATCGGGAATTAAGATAAGATCTGAAATCCATTCCTTTTCCTTGTAGCCGTCGAAATCATTCTTCCAATAACTTGAACCCAATTTATTTCAAATTGTAGATAATATGGTTTCAACTTCGGTATATTACATTATATCACTCTACAAATTATTGGGTGCCGTGAAGAATAAATATCATTCTCAGGAATCCTCTGCACCGATTAGTTACGATTAAGAATGAATCCTAATTGTTCGAGAAAATGCCAGATTGCTGACGAAAATCAAATAGGTTTCTGCTTTATGATGTAGATCTAGGATTTGACAATACGAAAGAAAATATTTATATTACTCACTGTATTGAAAATATTGCTACATAGATTTAAGAATACTACAGTGATGGATTTAAAGTTTTCGGTTGGTTACGAAATGCTGAAGGTTGACTGACAGCCGACAGTAATATTTGTGTTTTACGACTAGTTATTTTTCATTCTTCTCCTTCTCGAGTCTTGAGTGCTCCTCGACCTCCAAGGAACTCCTTCGACGATCCTTCTTAGTGCTCAGAGTTACCGAAGCGCATCGTGTGGGAATGTCAACTCTTTCAATCCCACGGAAACTTGTTCGTGATCTAGAGATGTGTGCAAATGAATGGACATTCCCTGATGAAAATTTCTACATCATCTCCGCGGATTACATTTTAATTGACGTGAACTCGTAATCTCCCTGAATGTGTATTTAATGGACGCAACACTTCGTCCTAGTGTTGGCCTTTGAAAGGTCGGAGGATTGGAGTGGCTGCAAGCACTGTTGATAGCGGAGGTTCCAACACGGGAACTCCCTATAGTTGCTCTAAATTTATAGGCTTTTTACGAATTAGGGAAAATAAAATTATCTGAGCCTCAATACAATGAGGAGGATGAAAGTTCAAACAATTTTTACATTTGCAACTTCTTCATACCAGTTTCTTCGTATATTGTAAATTATTTGCTAGTTTTTAGTTTTATGGAATTCATTTTTATCAGGTCCCTCTTGTTTCGGAAACTGTCTTTTATTTGCAAGGTATCTCCACATTCCCATCTTTCTAGTCTTAGGAATTACCTTTATTTTCATAGCATGTTAAGTTAGATAAGAGTTGCTTTCACAAGTAAATTAAATATTTAAAGTGCATTTGAAAAATGTAAACCATTGTTCAATGAACAAATCCAGGTGTTTGCAGGTAAAGAAATCATGCCCAAAAATTAATAACTTGGTTACACATATTTAATTATGACGTCACGCCTTAAAAGGAACTTTAGTCTTTTGTCATCTGAAAAGCGCTTGTACACAAATTTTCAACCAAACCACTATTTAGGCAGAATTTGTGAAGTACTGTTTAAGAGGGTGTGAGACACGGAATTCAAGGAAAGTATAAAAAACCTTGCATCGAATACTAAGGAAGCGGGTATTCTTAAAAACAATTATGTTCAGAAATTAAGAACATCATCAATCTAAATATTCATATCCCTGTAATATAAGCTAGTAGTTTAACATATTACAAGAGAACTACTGCAATTCGCCTTCTTAGGTGGTTCGTTGGTTAGCGTGCTCTCTTTCCACCGCGTAACCCGTGTTCGAATCCTGACCGAGGCAAATTATACCTGCGCACTTTTCTTACAAATGCCCCAGTATTCATCGGTGTGAGATGGATAAGGTTATGAAGAATGCGGTGAAGGGATGTCTTCGTGCTAACCTCGCAAACCCCTTATCTCATGGCCGCGAGGCTGGGTCACCGCTGGTCGGCCAAGGCCCGTAGCGAGTTGTCGAGCCAAAGGACAGGAACAGGAACCATTGCAATTCGCACTTCTTGGCAGCGATTCCTTTGCGACCCAGGGTCTCGCTCGCTCGGCGGCGTCCCTGGGTCTTCGTCGCTCAGGGATTGCCTCAGCGGCGCCAGCGGCGTCGCGGGAACGGCCGCGCTGGGGAAACTGAGTCAGGAGCTCCACCCACGCCGAGTGCTTCTAGCATTACCTCAACGTTGCTTATAGCGGCGCCGGGCAGTGCCAGCCCGCGTCGAGGCGTAACCTCAACAGCAAACTGTTCCGACCAGTGTAGAAATAATAAACGTGCTCACAAGAGACCTTTTCGGAGGATAGAAAGGATCGAAGGATCACGATAACGGCTCTACTTAACAAACAGTTGTGCAGTGTTTTAATGCTTCAGAAAGAAATATGTATAATAAAAAAATAGAGATGAAGAGAAAATGAAAAGGGTTTGGTGTCTACTAATTTAAAGTTTTTGTTAATTCAACATCTCTTAATTTCCTCCTTATTCAAGTTATTAAAAATCGATCAATATGTGTAATCGCCTCCTATATTAATTCCGTAAAATTCATACCTTTTGCGGCTCTCACACGCAACCAATCTTTATAAATAAGGTCTCTAAGGAAAGAGGATTTCACGGAGATGTGACGAATTGCACTTTGACTTTAAGAATTTGTTTTAAAAAAATATTTACCTCAAATGCAACCCGCGACACTCGGCCAAATTTTTGTATCTATATCGTTAAATAACTCCTAAATGAAGCATTTTAGGACCTTAAAAATTAAAATCTTGAGGCCAATGGCCTGAATTAATTCATCACACCGTATTCTACAGGACGAGATCTCCTTAAACATTCTATTACGTTTTTGCTGGTTCGACACTTCTCGATTCTTCCACACCTGTTCAGAACCTGTATAATCTGCAACTGTACGTGAAATTAAACTAATTATTTGATAATCTACGCGACTGAATTACATGGATGTACCTCTCTTCTCGGTAATAACGTGAAATAATAGTTTGTATTGACAAGGGTGTATTGTTTTGTTATCAATTACAAGTAGACATATGGAAGAAGTGACGGAGGATAAGAAGGTCTTAAAGAAAAGGATATAAGGCAGGCTTAATATGGAAATGGAAAAATAGGGAAGAAGGTGAGGTTTAACATGAGAGAGTTCTCGCACGGGTACGCTAGTAAAACATATTCTGGAAGAATCTTCAGTGTTCAAATTGTTATAAAACAATCGTCGGCTCCTAATAGTTTTCATGAGTGTTCATCGAACTTATCGTTTATATAAAAGAACATGCCAGATGATAAACGTTACAATTAAACGGACTGTTTGAATTTTTTTTTCCGTTCTAAGATCGAATAGATTCTACGTTATAACCATCAAGATCGCCGGGACACTATAAAAGTAATAGATACACTGAATATTCCTGTGGATAATATTTCTGCATTAGTCACCGGTAAAATTACTTTCCTCAGGTATTCTGCCCTTCACTATTTTATAGCTAACGGCAAGTGCTGTAACTTCTTTATGCGTCCCTTATTCACACGTACCATAAAAGCAGGTTATGTCATAATGTGGTGGATGCTTCGTAACGCTTTTTGCTCAGGGAAATTATGCACGGAGTGTAACAATGGGAAACCGAGATTGATATGGGACGATATGGTGGAAATTTTAACAAGAAGGCGGCGGTCTTATTTGCTCACCCCTACCGCAATCTCAAGAAGTGGCATCACCGCTGTCATTTAGGGCTTCATCCGGTCTCTTGCATTTCCGCAATCCTTGCAATGGAAGTAAAGACTACGGAGTGTAAAAGAGTTCAAGCAATAAGAAATTTTATTAACGCCATTCTTAGGAGATTTTGCAATTAATAAAAAAGGGAAAAGATGAAGCCTGACATGTTGGACAGGCAATCCTTTCATGAACACAATAAAATTATTAGCATCGATATGATTAATTGATTGATTGAAAAATTAGTTACCTGCATAACAGCCTCTTTTACAGTCAAATAAGCTGTTCTACGATACGAGTTCACTACCATACGGAAGTGATTTTGTAAGATTCGTTATTAAAACGACAAAAGGTAGAACTGCGTGGTTGAACGGAAATGACAGCTCGATTCCGGTTTTAAAAGGAATGCTGTGATGTAGACAACTCTTCTTAACTTTATTGTTTTAATATTACAATGGATACATTAAAATATAAAGAAATATACTTTATTTTTCATTAGAAATAATCTTGTGAATACTTGAGATATGTTTGCAACGAAAAAAACTCTACTACAAAGTGATGCAGATCAGCCTCGAGGATCATTTTGTTGAATATAAATTTATTTTTGACGTAACTATTTAGTTTAAAAACGTCATTCAGTGACAACTGTATTATCCCTACCAGAATTTTGTTAAAAGAGTGTATTCTGTATAGTATTTACTTGTTACAGAATTACTTTCAAGAATGACATAATTCGCTGTCCAAACTGTTAAGTGGGTTCGCTCGAGTCATGACTTGTTACAATCTATCTCCTCCAAGTTAACAAACACAATAAGGCCCTTTTTTATCTACATATCTATTTTAAAGTAGATATTTTTCTAACATTTTATTTAGCTTTCTTACTCTGCAGGGATTTGAACAAAGAACAATATTGTTTTGAATCAACAGATAAAAAAGAACTCTTGTTTTTCGTGAATAACTGCTCTGTCAACATTTTCTTCGAGAATTTCGATAAAGAGCAGTGGTACTCAAACTTCAATACGCTGTCTCACACAATACGATGTGTTTATGCTTGTATTGGTCTGTCATGCAAGTTCTGCAGTAAGTCTGCTCAAATAGGCGCCCTCTAGGGTACATGTTGCACTCTAACTCTGTTATGGGAAAGGCAACCAGTGTTAGAGGAAATAATAGAAAATGACGAGAGAGTCAACATTGCGAGGAATTTCCAAGGTTGGTGTGAGAAACAGTTGTCCAGAATAATTCAAACAGATCACAATTTATATTAAGTGTTTTAGCATTGTGCCACTATGTTTTTCAATTAAGGGAGGTATACGGTAAAAGTTAATTTTTTCATGACCATTATCTTTTTACAATTATACCAACAATATCCCCTCAATGAAAAAAGGAAGAGGTAGAATCATTCCAAATAAGGAGAAATTTAAATATAAATAATATTATATATTATATATTATTACGATATTATTTTATATTATATTATTATATTATATTTTATATTATATATTTTATATTATTATTATTATTTATTATTACTATGTATTTTCCATATTCGATAAACAGATGACCACGATTCATACTAACAAATTATGTAAAATTATAAAAGCTAATTAAAACGGATTTGGATGAAT
This sequence comes from Teleogryllus occipitalis, assembly GCA_011170035.1. Taxonomy (NCBI): domain Eukaryota; kingdom Metazoa; phylum Arthropoda; class Insecta; order Orthoptera; family Gryllidae; genus Teleogryllus; species Teleogryllus occipitalis. The sequence continues at coordinate 241,937 of BLKR01001382.1, forward strand.
AAAACCTTCGAAACTTTTTTCATTGTCATCTGTTTTCCGATGGAAAACTAATACAATATTATAAGAGCAATTTGAAACCTTCTTCATGTCAAAATATATCCTGAGAGCACTGAGACTTTCTGAACGCACCCTGAGGCCAGTGCAGGACGTGTGAGGGCCATTGTGGTGGGCAGTGCCCGCGCGTTCAAAGAGGGACGAGAGGTGAGGCTACCGTTCCATCGGCACTCGAAGCAAGGGGGGCGGGGCGGGGCGGGGCATCTGTGTTGACGTTGGTGACGGCGGCGGCGCGGCGACGAACGGTCTCCGGAGACCTGGGTCGCTCGGAACCAAGTGGGCGGACGGTGCTGCGCCAACCGCGCTGCACGGCGCTGCCAAACGCACTCGACACACTCAGTGGTCGCTCCCTAGGAACGAGACAGAGGATCAGTCGCTAGACTGCGTTTAGAAACGTGAGAGGTATTTCAAAGAAATAATTAATATACAAATTGTCGTCATACATTCGGTTTACAAGTCGTCAAAACGCTTATTTGGTTCGCTGTTTTCAGAAATGATCTGCTCTTCTTTCTCCCTCTCCTTGTCTCTCTCTCCCTCTCCTTGTCTCTCTCTCCCTCTCCTTGTCTCTCTCTCCCTCTCCTTGTCTCTCTCTCCCTCTCCTTGTCTCTCTCTCCCTCTCCTTGTCTCTCTCTCTCCCTCTCCTTGTCTCTCTCTCCCTCTCCTTGTCTCTCTCTTCCCTCTCCTTGTCTCTCTCTCTCCTTGTCTCTCTTCCTCTCCTTGTCTCTCCCCCTCTCCTTGTCTCTCCCCCTCTCCTTGTCTCTTACTCTCTCCCCCTCTCCTTGTCTCTCTCTCCCACTCCTTGTGTGTCTCTCTCCCCCTCTCCTTGTCTCTCTCTCTCCCTCATATTTTGATCGTATTTTCATTCTAAAATTTAAATACGATTATTTAGCTTGCCTTAAGTTCATGATCTCTTACATATTTTGCGCTAGGAATCGCAAAAGATGAGAAATATAATTCTAAGCAGTACGCCAATTACTACTTGAGAGAAGGAACAATTAATGTACTTCAAATTCTTTTTATTGAGGAAATTTCCTTGAAAATAGTTCTCATAAAATGATGTAAACATGTGTCTCCACATGGGTTTGTAAAATCTTGAACGCGAATTATCTACTAAAACTGATGAACTACCAATCTCATTTGCGTTGAATATGTTCGAATTGTTTACAATATCCCTCACTGAATGGTTTTCACAATGTTTTTGGGATAAATGCCCTAGCAAGCGTAATTTGAATCACAAACAGAACCGTATGTTTGAATCTCCGTAAATTAAGAACATCCTAGATCACAATTTGAACTAGTAGGGATATCCTTAATGCTTACGTGGATGCTGGATGACTCGAATAGTAAGAAAACCCTCGCTTATATTTTGAACTACAGCAGGAATATCCTGTAACACTTACTTGAATGCTGGATGACTCCATTAATAAGAAAATCTAGGATTAACTTTTGAAATCCTCCAGGAATATCCTGGTACGCCTACTTAGGAGGTGACTTGTCTTACTATTTTTGTGGAGTTATTTCCTTACACTTTTCGTTTCGCTGCATCATTTAAACACGTTTTTCCTCGTGAACAAGAATACTATAGATGCGATTTATCATACGTTTAGAAAAGGTATCTTGGAAAAATGTCCATTCCCGAGAAGACACCATCGCAATGTAATTCTTAACACTTTGTAAATTTATTTTTTCAGCTCTAAGGAAATGTTGTATACATGTGGTTTTTCTTTTTCACATTTACTCAATACTTTAGAAAGTTCTTTTGTAGAGTTAAGGGGAAATATCCCTTTTAACCTTGAGATAGACAAAGCTCTAAAAACAATTTTTACCATGGGCATATTCTCTGGCCTTCACCTGGTTTCAGGTTCAGCACACACTTTCCAATTCTATCAAGTCTGGAGTAAAAAGAGAGTTGAATACATACCAACAAGTGAGACTAATTAATTCTTTAACCTTATTTATTGCTTAGAGTTTGCTACAGCTAGTGATTTAATTCATCTGAAATGTATTGCTATTTATCTTGCTATTGGTCGTTGGGTAACGTGGGTATCTGATCGTCCATTGTTCAGATTCATTTGTGAACACAGTGTGAGCCTTTTGTTCACTAAGTACACAACAGGAGTTTACAGAGAGGTGTTGAAAATGCAGCATTAACAGGAATTGTCAAGTTCAAATATGCCAGAAAAACTTCACATCTTCAGTAAACAGCGAGAAACTTGAATCCGTTGGTTAAGTATACATTGTTAATATGCTCTCGGTGGACTGTTATTTCGTTCCATTTCTTCCCGGAATATGATGTTTCATGGGAAACGAGAAGTTTAGTAAAACGAACAGCTGCATCTCCTCTCTAAAGCCCAAATCCGTAAAGTAAACTTACGCTATAATTTCCTTATCTAATTTGATAGTTGAAAGTAGGCTGTATGTATTTCATTCGATGATACAAGTGTTAATAAATTGCCCGTGTGGTCAAAAAATAATTTCCCCGCAAAAATCATCTAATTTATGACTACACATATAATGACAAAAACAATTTCAGAAAACGTGAGTTTGAAAGTTAGATCATCATTTCTAAAAATATGACAGATATATACTTTCAATGAATCTGTGAACTTTTGCGTCTACAAACACCAAATCGGTAAGAAGTAGAAACTCCTAACTTCTCTCAAAAAAACAGTAAACCAGAGGAAGTAACAAATAATTAATTGGTACGTGCTAATTCTAAGATTGCGGCTACAGTTTCATTCCGCCAGGTTCCCTTTGTTTCCGTCGGTAGGCGTTGCGGAGCGTGGCATGCCACTGGCGGACAAATGAGTGACGGACAAGTCCTCGCCCACCCGGAAAACCAGTCGCCCCGCCCCGCCCCGCCCCGCCCCGCCCCACCCCCCGCTCTCCATCTGCTCCGGGCGAGGGAGCGGCGAGGGCGGACCACTGGGCGTGGGAGGAGTAATTGCCTGCAACGAAGCCGCTCATCCGAAAAAAACCTACGAGTAGCAGGATCCCATTGTGACTCAAGAAAAAAGAAGACATTTTCGCTGCCCCAATCAGGATCAATTCTTCATCGCGATTAGCACATGCTGCACTTCCAAGAGATGTGTGTCGATGTCGCTGTTATTCTTTTGCAGAGGAAGTGCAATAATGCACTACCTAAAGTGAGAACGCTTCAATTTTTAACTGTCATAAAAGCGTTAAGAGATCGGGCCAGCAATGAGATATTAGTACTTCCAACTATTTACACAATTCTGTATGTAAAGGAATGAAGGAACCAGGAAACCATTTATTATTCATGCTTTCTCTAATGCGTTACAGTTTCATAGCTACCTTAAAAAAGATCAAGTAGTGAATGAAAGGAATAATTTGTGATATTGCAGTAAAAAAGTGCATGCAGCTGGTTATTTTCAACACTCAACTAGTTCCTTTTTTGAAATAATAGTCCAACTACTCCGATACCTGCAGGAAGAACAAGAGTATTGTACTCAAGGCTAATATTGCATGGAAGCAACCCAACATGGGAGGGAATGGACTCTAATTCACTGCGGCTTTTATGACCATACGCTGCAGCACTCGGGGCGTCCTGATCAACACTAATGACTTTCCACGGTCGTCAATTTTCCTTAACGGAAAGAGCAATAAAGTCAAGCTCCAGTTCATAAGGCCCAGGGGCGCCCCACCCGCCCACCCGAGCAAAGCCGCGTGGCTCGCAACGAGCGAGGCAATAAAATGCAAGTTTGACGGTACGCTCTCCGCACGCCGCTTTCTGTAATGATCGGAATGAAAAAAAGCGTTGCGGGTACAAGATTTCTTTTCCTTCGCCTATTAACTTCCGTCTCGACACGGTCGTTTATTTTTCTTGGGATGGAGTCGTCCACACCATTGGTTTCTAAGGAGAGCTTGTCTCGAAATTCGTCAAGAAGTCATCGACCAACCCACATTTCACGGTGGAATGCCAACCAGGAATACAGTTTGTTTGTGAGAACCTTCGTTTCTTATTTTTATTTTCGATAGTTACTACACTCCGTCATTAAGGTACACACTCTCCGGTCAAGGTCAGGCAATCGTAAACAGAAAGCCATGATTAGTCCGCAGGAGTGACGTAATGAAAGCCCGTTGGTTCGTTGTGAATACCTGTTGCTCCATCGCTTGTGGCTCCGACTATCATCATCGATTCATGTATTCATCGGAAACAAACGGCTTCTCTACAGTTCACGTTATAACACGTCAGGCTCACTGTAAATTATGATATTCTATTGTACAAAGGAAACGTGTAATAGCAATATATTGGTTTTAGAGGTGTTAAAATAATAATACAGTTAATCAATCAAAAAAACTTCTTTATGTTGAGGCATTTTCTAATTTCAAGACGACCTGGTTTCAAGAAATGAATATTTCTCCTGGGAATTAGTTTACCCTTTCGGAGCAAATGCTTGGCATTTATAATACTTGCACGATTTGAGATGTGATTCTGTAACTAGTAAAGACACATGAGAAAATGGAGGCAAAGAATGGAAAAAATCATATCTGCAATTTATATCTTTCGTAATTTAGGAATGCCAAGAGATATTTGTACGCCTTTGTTACATTAACGTTAGTCAACTGAGATTTTTTTTACATTGTATTATTTTAAATTACATCGAGTGAATTGGCTCAAGGCGTAGCGCACTGGGTTCGCATTCGGGAGGCTCAGGTTCAATCCCCGTGCCGGTCATCCTGACCGGGGCGTTTGTGGTTTCCCTCGGTCGTTCAGGCGAATGCTGGGGTGTTCCCACTGAAAGGCCATGGCCGCGAAACCGGTATCGTTAGCCGAATTCCTTAACTACGAGAAGTCACGAAGGTTAAGCGAATTTGAGACATCGCGGGTTCCTTATTGGGCGACCGACTAGAAAACCCGGGATCTAACAGCGCCGAGGACAAATACCCTTTACGGGACACTTAATGGCTAAATGCAAATGCAAAATATTTAAATTACACTTGAATAAAAAAAATTGGAGTTTCATTGAGCATTTCTTAAATATTCGCAACTGAATTCTCCACACATCTCATTAATTTAAAATCATTATAAAGAAAATTGTTATCAATTTAGCAAATAATAGTGAAAACGATATTGTATCAACATTTGAATCCTTCAACCCTACCTAGCAATAGTTAACCCCTTTTACCCTAGCACAAAATGAAATGAATCCAATGACAATAAAAATCCATTACTCGTAAATTAAACATAACATAACATAACGACAAAAAAATTTTTTTTTTAATTTTATTTTACTTCAAAAAACAGTTAAAACTGTGTATGACGTGCTATGGGGAGAAGTGAATTCTGTGCACATTTTCCAAATTCTGTGATCCCTACACTATTAATTTATTTAATTAAAATGTATTATTTAATTAAAGTAAATGCTGAACATGGAATAGCAGCAACAGAGGGAACGTATCATCAGGCTAATAAAACCGAACCGCGTAACTGGTGTCACTGCAGCGCCTCTGACCGAGAGGTCCTAAGTTACACTCCCCACGGCGGCAGGGTTTTCGACACTAGCTTTTCAGCTAGATCGAATCCAGTCGCTGTCTGGAGGAGAATTCTAGCGGCCGGCTGCTCTGATCGGTAGTTTTCCGTGGTTTCTCCGATCAACACCAGGCGAATGTCGGAGCAGTACCCTACCAAACGGGCCACGGACCGCGCGCGATCTTTCCTACCTCTTCCTTGTCCTATCCTCTCCTCTTACACACACACTTACACTAACAGGCACTACACTCCGGGAGACCGGTCGGCAGCTTAGAGCTTGTCCCGGCTGGGGCGGTGCCCCGCTGGTGGGAGAGTCCTGGTAAGGGGGAACCCACTAGCCGACGGTAGGTCGACGCCGGATCTCGCCATCCAGCGGGGAAATATCACCGTATCTCCCGAGAAAAACATGCACTACACTAACGGGACTAATGACCGAACAGTTGACGCGCCCGGAAACACGAAAAAATCAATCAATCAATCAACCGAACCGCGTCCTCCTTTTAATGCGCCCTTCCTCCGCATCTGTTCTTGTGGAATCGCGTACGAAAAAGCGCGCGCGTTGCAAGAACCTTCGCGTCGGGTGGCGTCGTCGGGGGGCGGGGGTGGGGGGAGGGGGGCGCCGCTACTAGGCCACGGACGCCCGCGCTGCCCCTACAAGGCGCCGGCGTATTTGCCTCGCAAAAACCGCAGCCGCTCCTAGAAATACGAACTGCGAGCGCGAGAGACGGGCGAGCCCGGCCGTTTCGCAAGAGGCGTCTTCACCTGCCCGCCGTCGCTACGGGTGCAGTGTGTGAGTGCGTTTGTGTGTTCACGTTATACATAAAGAAATGAAAGTGGGTTCGAAAGACGGACAGGTAGACAAATATGTTTTTAAAAAAGCACTTACGGCATCAAGGACCTCCGAAGTGTGTGTTTCTTTCAAAATTTTAATATCGATTTTTTGCAACATAATACTTTTTCGAGACCTCATATAAGAGAAAGTAAGAAAAGAAAACTGATTAATAGGATACTTTTGTATGTTTTTTCTTCATATTTTAGGTGAAAGAAAATTCGTTATGTATATTTTCATGTTTTAAGTGGCGCAACTTCGTTTGACATTTCTCAAAAGGTTGATTTCGGTTACTGTTTTTTCATTCTTCCTTTTTTGGTATTTTTATGTATTAGCCAGTTACCTGTTATGCTTTGTAAGGAATGTTTCATGAACCGTGCCCAGAGTAGGCAAACAATTCATGCCATTGCTCTTTTTTTTTAGAATTGACATTCTGAAAGTGATAGTACTCTAAATGTGCAAAGTATTAAAAAATGTTAACTTGACCTCCTCAACAAACCAAACATCCAATTTAAAAGCTTTTTTTCTGTTAATTTGCAAAAAGGTTGGTTGGTTGTGATTCCGGGCGTGTCAACAGCGTAGGCAATTAGTCCCGTAAGTGTAGTGCATGCTTGTCTCTGAAGGTGGCGGCATTCGCCTGGTGTTGATCGGAGAAACTACGGAAACCTACCAATCAGAGCAGCAGGCCTCTAGAATTCTCCTCCAGACAGCGACTGAATTCGACCTAACTGACAAGCTAGTGTCGAAAATCCTGCCACCGTCGGAACTCGTACTTAAGACCTCCCGGTCAGAGGGACTGCAGTGACATCAGTTGATGACCTGAGCCATCTCTCCTGGTAATCTGCGAAAAGAAATAATTTTCTGCACATGCAGTCGCGTACCTAAATCACTTGCTATTTTCATGTGCATGCGCCATAGCGGCGTGCAGGGTCGACACGTATACTTACGCGTTTGGTGCCAGAACACTTTTTTGCAGGTAGCCGCAGAGAAAAAAGTCCACCGCCATTATATCTGAAAATGTCTCGGCCAAGTTAAGGACAGGTGCGACGAAACGGCAGAGTTTCCTTTCGTTAGCCTCGCACTGTAACGACTGACATTGTGTGGATGGAGTGGTACAGTCGGTGACAATGCCCAGCGGACAATGGTCGCGAGGAATGGACGCTTATCTCTTTGTAAAAGGGTTTCGTATGGACTTAAAAAGTACCCTGTCAGAAATTTCTGTATTACTTTTAATGTAAAGTATATTAAAGTGATTTTCATGTACGTAAAGTATATTTAATGTACCTGCATTTTATATTTAATGTACGTGTACGTTATATTTAATGTACGTGTACGTTATATTTAATGTACGTGTACGTTATATTTAATGTACGTGTACGTTATATTTAATGTACGTGTACGTTATATTTAATGTACATGTACGTTATATTTAATGTACATGTACGTTATATTTAATGTACCTGTACGTTAAATTTAATGTACGTGTACGTTAAGTTTAATGTACCTGTACGTTAAATTTAATGTACCTGTACGTTCAATTTATTATACGTGCACAATTAAAATTAATGTAGACAAGTAAGTTATGTTAACGGTCGTACATTAAATCTACATTAAATTTAATGTAATTTGTTGACATTGTAGGTAGTCTGAAACACGTAGATTGCGGTTTCAGTATTCATTTTCTTTTCTCTCGTTTAGACTGAAAGTAGGTGTATTTTTAGATTCTATATGAGAGTTTGTGGGCATTCCCACTTGCTGAGCACAATGGCCGTCACCAAGAGCGCCGCGCCGCGCCGCGCCGCGCCGCGCCGCGCCTGTCCCTTGCGCTTCCGAGAAGCCTTCGCAGCGCCTCACGCGCAGGAAATTCCTCGGACGGCGCGGCGCCTCGCGCCCATAACAGGCCGCACCTGCTCGAGACGTCAGGGCGACGCCGCCGCCGCCGCCGCCGCCGCCGCCGCCGCCGCCGCGACGCCGTCGAGCCCTCACTCGCAACCCTCGTCATCGCTACGAAAAGCTTTCCGTTCTGTTGGGAGAGTGTCCCATGATTCAGCGGTTCATGACACGAGAATTCGGTCATTGCTTGCAGGGGGAAGTTGACACGAGATTAACAGGAGTTACGCTAAGATGAGACCACTTTGACAGGTCGGGAAACAAATGGACGATGGAATTGCAAGAGACGATGATGCATTCATTTAAAAATGAGCTAACTGTAAACTTATAGATGAATCAATAGATGAATCAGGTCTAAGGACGTAACCTGCAGTAATGTTGCCAACATAAGCCAAGCAGTAGCTGTTAAAGCGATCCCTTCTTATGGTAATCTCTGTTTAGCAGCGTACCCAATGGGTAAAATAGAGGACACTACTAGAACCTGTGTGAGCATTTCGAACATCGTAATCATTGTTTTAAAGAAAAAAAAAGTTTCATACTGGAGCCCCATTTCGACGTTTCTGACAAACGCGCTATGGAGTTAAAGAACGTTGCAAAAGATTTCATTTTGTAGATTTTGGCATAAGAAACGTAACCCGTATTCCTTTACAACCATTTGGGATCATGAACATTGTAATGCAAGAATTTTAAAGGCATTGTTACCGAGTTAGCAAAGATTGGTCAAGGGTATCATGGTTAATGTGTGTTGCGGGTTGCATGTGCGTCTGCCATTTCTCCTACATCAAAATATATGAACCTTTTTTCTCCCCCCCCCCCCAAATATTATATCTGTTTACTGCAGGGTTGGGGTAATTTATGCAGCAGTAGCACAATTTAGGAGTTTTGTGCCGAATGGTCTTATTTGACAATTTGACAATTATATGAAATTCTTAGTTTCTTGCTAGTACAAAGCTGTCATATTTCCCGAGCATATTACATATAGAGGGAAATTTGATAGCGAGATATCGAGCAGCCGTGAAATTCTGTACATGATATAACCTACACGCCGTTTGAAGAGGTCATTGACCTGCACGGACATCACAAGACGTACTCAATACTACGCGGTAATGTATTCGCAGAAGCATCACTGAGGATTTACAGAATACTTTCATATATGAAGTGAAATATAAAATAAACATACATAAGGTTAAAAATATTAAAGCAAGTTGTCAATTGTTACCCAGCAACTGCCGGGCATCATAACGTCATTTACTTTCCCAATAATTAATTCAAATGAAGGAAACACACTTTTCTACAAACACTGACTCTCCTGTCCGCTGTTCTAGGCAAAATAACCTCTAGATAGTCCTCTCCACGTTCTTGGAACTAATTCACAGAATGGTTACTAAAAAAAGCGATAGATTTAACAATTAAAATATCCCTCAAGTATTTCACGAAGAGAGAAGTTTGTTTTGCTTTAAATCTTTCTCAAGATGGATAGCGAAGCCCAGAATAGTTGCAATTCATTCTGTTCACTTACTTTTGAGGTACAATAAATGAATTTGGACTGTTACAAAAGGTCTTTGCCATAAATCAGATGTAACAAGCTAAAATAAAATAAAACGAATCTGTGGGATAATATTTGGATGTGCAATAATGTACTCGTTGTCTAAGGTCAAAATCAACAAGTTTAGGGTGTGTTCCATTGAACTATTGGTAAACTATCGCCTAATATACAAGAATCTAAAGCTACAAGGTTAAAATTTTATGGAGAACAGATAGGTTGGTGGCAGGTTTCTTCGGAGTTCCCAATTTGATGCCATTTACCCCCCTTTCTTCGTTATCGTCATTTGCTGAAAATCCTCTATAACTGTAAGATGCAGTATCTTAGCGGACACACTCCTTCAATTGTAGTACATTTGTTATAGTGATTTTTCTGTTACGTAGCTCAAAATTACCTAAGAGATGGAATAATTTTTTGAACGATTCAGAAATGGGGAAAAAATGAAGAGAAAGTAGATGTAGTGTTCACCACGTAGCTTCTTATAGATTTATATGCATGAAAGCATAAAAAAGCATAAAAGCTGTTGGTATATTAATCAGTAGAGAATGCGTGATTCCAGTGTCTTATGACTTAAGTTTTCTTCCTAAAACGAATCGGCCCATTTGATGCTCATGGCCTTTTGTTGCTAATGCATATATGTTGTATATGCAAGCCTGTTTAATGACCATTTCTAATGTTATTGAGTAAGAGAAGAAGACAATAACAGAGAGAACGTCTCTTGGGAAAGTTGATTATAAAGGTAAAACATTAAAATTCGCTAGGGTAGAAGGAAGTCAATTGTCATGTCTTCGTCAATTAAAATTATCTGAAGTATCGAGTAATAACTCGGTTATAAATGTTATGCATTAAAATTCGCTTTGGGTAGAAGGAAGTCAATTGCTATGTTTTAGTCAATCGTCATTATCTGAAGTATCGAGAAGTAACTCAATATTTCAAATTATTGTAAAATAATGACTTTTGCTACGTTTTTTTAAATACCCCACTTGACAAAAGGCAACTTGTGCCATCTCCGTGTGTCTCTCTTACCAATGCAATTGCCACCATCTTAGCTGACGTCACTGCAGCGCCTCTGACCGGGAGGTCGTAGGTTCGAGTCCTGACGGCGGCAGGATTTTCGACACTAGCTTTTCAGCTAGGTCGAATTCAGTCGCTTTCTGGAGGAGAATTCTAGCGGCCGGCTGCTCTGTTAGGTAGTTTTCCGTCGTTTCTCCGATCAACACCAGGCGAATGCCGGAGCAGTACCCTAACAAACGGGCCACGGACCGCGCGCCATCTGTCCTTCCTCTTCCTTGTCGTATCCTCTGCCCTGTCACACACACTTACACTAACATGCACTACACTACCACATATTCCGGGAGACAGGTCGGAAGCTTAGAGCTTGTCCCGACTGGGGCGGTGCCCCGCTGGTGGGAGAGTTCTGGTTAGGGGGAAACCCCACTAGTCGACGGTAAGTCGGCGCCGGATCTTTCCATCCAGCGGGGGAAGATCACCGCTCTCGACAGAGAGAGAGAGAGAGAGAGAGAGAGAGAGAGAGAGAGAGAGAGAGAGAACCTGTACTACACTAACGGGACTAATGACCAAAGCAGTTGACGCGCCCGGAAACATGAAAAAATCAATCAATGAAGCCACCATCTTAGGCTGAGCATTTCTCGCCGACCCATCCTCGTCGCCGGATCCACCGCGTAGCGCGATTTCCTCCGGCGCCATCAGTGGCGCTGCCACCTACGTCACCGCCTTCGTTGCGCCGTGCCGCGCCGCAGGCGCAGCTTCACGGAATGGTGGTGACGTCAGGTGACGCGCTGTGCGGGCTGGTCGGGGTTCGAGGTTTGCCGCCGGTGCTGCGGGAGTCGGGGAGGGGAGGGGGGCAGGCGGCCTCCCGCGGGCCGCGTGATTCATCGCCGGCCGCGGAGGCGACAGCAGCGGCGGCGGAGGAGGCGGATTTGGCGGCGGCGGCGGCGGTAGAGGCGGCGGCATCGGTAGAGACGGCGGCGGTGGTTGAGGCGGCGGCGCCGGCGGCGGTGGAGGCGGCGACGGCAGTAGAGGCGGAGGCGGCGGATTTGGCGGCGGTGGCGGCGGCGGCGGCGGTGGCGGCGGTAGAGGCGGCGGCGGCGGCGGCGGCGGCGGCGGCGGCGGCGGCGGCGGCGGCGGCGGCGGCGGTGGCGGTGGCGGTGGCGGTGGCGGTGGTGGAGAGGCCGGTCCCCCGAGGCGGAGCGGCCTGTGCTGGTCGCGCAGATATGCGAAGTCGCCTCCAGCCGGTCGCCTGGCTCGACTCCACTTCCTTGTATTCGAATCGCTCTAATTGGACACGCGTTCCAAATTTAATCGGGAAGTGTGTGATCGGATTACAAGGTAATTGTAAAAATGTTTTATAACAATAGACGTATAAAGTAGCGTATTATTAACCATGGTTGTAACCGCGTACAATTAACGGTAATTTTATCTTCCCCCGTAACAATGAAAGTAATTAACTGGTGATTATTTCGTCTACGAATTAATGAAAATGAGTGATTGATGCTTTAAATTAAATTAAATTACTTGTAATTGTTCAAATTAATCGTAAAGTCATGATTTAAAATGCTGCATTAAAGGATTTTCTGAAATAAGTACCGTGCTTGTTTTTCTGATGAAGATGGACTGTATTGTAGATTGAAGAAGTTCTACGTCAAGGGAACACATCAGTAAATCATTATCTTGGCTCCTAATTATTTATTGTCATATTCTAAAATCGTGGGTTTTTAAGAAAATCGAGCATTTCAGAGAGTGTGTTTGCCGTTTGTTGCTTACAAATTTCTTGTATTTATTTACACTAAATCCTCGATAAACTATTTGTACTTGAAAGTGTGATAATAAAGTATAACATTATAAACAATAATTGAGTTTTATTGTTATTGCGTGCGTTATAAGAGTATTGATATAAAGCTCTGGAAAAATAGAGGTAAAATTCTCAGCTTTTATAAAGTAGCTGTTATCAATAATCCTACAGAACACCTCTTGTTATCACTGGATGTTTCAAGAAATCCAAATAAAAGAAGGTTAATTTGCCTTCTTTCAACGTATTGAGCACATTAAGCAATAGCAGAGTGGGACAATTTCAAACTCCGAGAAAAACTGTAGTGCACTCCACTCACAAAACTTCAAAATAATCGCAATTTTATGTATTAAAGAACAACAGTATAACGGGTTATACAAACTTTATTGCATTTTTATATTTTACCCTTTTTTCGTTTATACCATTTCTGGCATCCCTGACTTGTAAAGTGTACACCGGGTCTGTTCATATCCAGCGCTGGTACTGCAGAAAGAAAGTGAGAAAGTTGTAGCAAAATTTTGAAAATTTGCGCACTTGTAATGAAACTTCCTTACCGATAATGGGAAACAAATTAAAGGCGGACCTTTGTAGGCAGAATTTGGATTCCGTGATCCAATTAGATGAATGCAAGAAATGAGGTTAATTAATGGGACATTGAGACACGAGAATAATGTATTTCTGCCTATCGGTATGATCACACAATTGCTGAGAATCCACTGCAAATTGGTGGGGCGCTAGAACAGGTACGTCATTAATAACACAAATATGAGTGTGAATAGAACAAAAAAAGAAGTAAAATTTCACATATCGATGTCGGTATTTATATAATGTAATAATTATCTATACCCGAGTGTCAGAAACGATATAGTAATAATTTGATGTACTCTAATATAATTGGGTGGTGGAATGACGTTTGACCAATGACGAGATAAAAGATACGATATTGTTGGAGACCGGGAAATATACTGCACATCTACAATGCTTACCACAAATTCTCAATGGAACGACAGATTTGGGAGTCCCAGTTCTCATGAAAGGGAAAGAGCGCGCTGCCTGTTAACATATTTTAATATAATTATCATATTAGACAAAACTTTTACAGGAACTGCCAGAATTTGTGTCAACTCCTTGTTTCCATATTAGATTAACAGTATTCGTCACTTAAAGATGTTAAGTTCTTCAGAGTTCGATTTAGTTTTGAAAAATATGAAACACTAAAATTGTAAGACTTTAGTTTAGTATTTGAAGAATGAAGAATCTTGAACCATTGGAAGTTGTATAAATATTTCTGTAAAATCTTTGAATATATTTGTTCACATTTTAACGATAATTTGCGTGATTTTCATATCATTTTAAACCGCATCTTAAATATAGACAAATGTGATCAATAGATGACATTTGTCTATATTTCTGTTTCTAGCACTAAATAACATTAGCACTTGATTATGTAATTAACTTTTAACTAGAAAAATTGAGAAGTAAAGAAAAGGAAGCAGTTTGATTGTAATTATTGTAAAGACATATACTGAGAACATGCGAGTGTATAACCACCTGATGCAGTGGATGGTACGATTAGACAACGTTTCTCTGGGGCATGACGAACACTGAACAACATGGAAACCTCTGAATAGATTGCGTTCTACAGTGACGATATGTAAATACATTTTGAAGAAGTGGAGCTACATGTCGTAACCTGAATGTTTGCATCGACGACGAAAGCACAAACGGAATGTGGATTATGCACAAATACTCGTATTCTGGGGAGCTTGATTTTATCAACGCTCTTTGCATTAGATATGGTCAGAAATCGTGCAGGAATTGTTGAATAGTTTATCATTTTTCTTCTTTTTGTATGCGTGAACATATTAAGTAATATTTGTTGCGTGTTTGTTGTTTTATATTGTTGTTGTTGTTGATAGAGAATTGCTGCGTTTCCGACAATACAGTACAGTTCGAAAGTAAATAATTTGGGAAAACTATTCTGTTAAATACAGGAGCGAAAGGAATGATACAACAAATATTTCTGTCAATAATGAAGATCATCAAGTGTGTCGTCACATTTGATTTTGAATTTCGGTATCAAGAATGCACGTTCACTTCCTATGAATTTGCTGTATCGACGCGACATGTGTTTGCTGTGACACCCGTAAGCTCAATAGCGTGCAACGTGTTTCCCCGTGGGGCTTTTTTGCAGCTATTTGCTCACTGGCGCCGCTCACTTCCGCCGGTGCGGCGCGCCGCCCGAGTGGTCGGGGCGGTCCGCCCAGCGACGGCGAAAGCGCCGTATCTCATTCGGCGGAGGTGGTGCCGGTGACGTCGGTGGAGGTAGCGACAGTGGTGGCGGTGGCGGTGACCGTGGTGACGACGGCGGTTGCAGTGCCGGTGGTGCCTGTGGGGTTGTTTCTTGATTGAACGATTGATTAGTATTTCCGGGCGCGTCAATATCTAAGATCATTATTCCCGAAAGAAGAGTGCATGTTTTTATTGCGGGAGATAGCGGTGATCTTCTCCCGCTGAATGGTGAGATCCGGCGCCACCATACACGCCGATTGATTGATTTTTTCGTGTTTCCGGGCTCGTCAACTGCTTCGGTAGTCCCGTTAGTGTAATGCATGTTTGTTCTCGGGAGATGGCGGTGATCTTCCCCCGCTGGATGGCGAGATCCGGCGCTGACCTACCGTCGGCTAGTGGGGCTTCCCCCTAACCAGGACACTCCCACCAATGGGGCACCGCCCCAGCCGGGACAAGCCCTAAGCTCCCGACCGGTCTCCCGGAATATGTGGTTGTGTAGTGCATGTTAGTGTAAATGTGTGTGTAAGAGGAGACGACAGGACAAGGAGAGGAAGAACAGATCGTGCGCGGTCCGTGGCCCGTTTGTAGGGTACTGTTCCGGCATTCGCCTGGTGTTGATCGGAGAAACCACGGAAAAC
Organism: Teleogryllus occipitalis; assembly: GCA_011170035.1. NCBI lineage: Eukaryota > Metazoa > Arthropoda > Insecta > Orthoptera > Gryllidae > Teleogryllus > Teleogryllus occipitalis. The sequence continues at coordinate 257,486 of BLKR01001382.1, forward strand.
TACCGATCAGAGCAGCCGGCCACTAGAATTCTCCTCCAGACAGCGACTGAATTCGAACTAGCTGAAAAGCTTGTGTCGAAAATCCTGCCGCCGTCAGGGCGGTGCCGGTGGTGCCAATGGGGTTGTTTCATGATTGAACGATTGATTAGTATTGCCGGGCGTGTCAACAACTAAGATTATTACTCCCGTGTGGGGTGCATGTTTTTATCGCGGGAGGTAGCGGTGATCTTCTCCCGCTGAATGCCACCATACACGCCGACTGACGGGGTTTTCACCCAACTAGAACTCTCCCACCAGCGAGCCACCGCTCCAGACGGGACAAGCTCTAAGCTCCCGACATATGTGGTAGTTTATATTTTTTACTTCTGTGTATACGAAAGGGGTGAGGATAGGGCATGGAAGAGGAAGGAAAGATCGCGCCCGGTATGTGGTCCGTTTGATAGGGTATAGCTCCGGCACTCGCCTGGTGTTGATGGGAGATGGTATCGGCGGCGGTGGTAGTGGTGGTAGTTGTGATGGTGATGTAGGTGTCAGTGTCGGTTTGGTGTTGATGGCGAGGGCGAGGGCGACTGCGGAGGTGGTAGTGCCAGTGGTGGCGTTGTCGGTGGCGGTGATTGTGGAATGTGGTGGTGGCGGCGGCAGCGGTGGCGGTGGCGGTGACTGTGGGACGCCAAGCCAGGCGGGGCGGTCGCCACGCTACCGCGCCGGTGCGGAGGCGGCAAAACTCGTCGATAAGGGAGCCACGCCCGGTTGCTGGCAGACATCGCGGACGACAACTTTTACCGTCGAACCGAAATGCTAAGCACGTAAAAATCGAAGTCTACTCGATTGAGTTCGAAGCGGCTCTTTAAAGAATTGCGTAGCGTCCAATTGCGCCTGCCGACCCCGCGAATCGACCGAGAAATTGCGGTCAGCAGGAGAGCGTCGGTTAGATATGGAACAGCTGACCGCGGAGTCGACGTGTTATGTAAAGGCACATCTGGTTTTGCGGTGTGGGAGTTTGAAGGCATCTCTAACACTTTCTTATCTGTCATCATAAATATTCACCATAATGTGTTTCTCAACAAATGTTCAAGCCCCTTGAACGGTTTCCCATGCTCTCGTGCTTGCTACCAGAAATTGATTGCAGGGTTCGGAGTTTCTCTCCAAACCTCATTTATGAACAGCATTTTAAAATGCTTTACAATTTTTACCATAATTAGAAGTTATATATTTTGACCATATTTTTTGCCTTTATTAAGTTCAATTATTTTTACTGAGAGATGATGAATTTCCGAATCCAAAGAAATTGGCCGTTTTAATGACGCCCACAAAAGTCGCATCTCTGGGGACTGTTATTCATAAATTCAATAAATAAAATATCAAAAGGGAAACAGACAATATTCATATTCAGAAGCGCCAATTTCGTTTCTTCATTTCGTGCATTTAGTCGTATTTATATTTTCTCGAAGAATTAACTACTTTATTTTGTTATGAAAATTCGTTTGAGGGGATCCGGAAGGCGAAAAATTTAAAAAAAATCGATTTTCACTTTTTTGTGATTTATAAACATTAAATATTTCCCCTTGTAAATTATATATTCATTTTATCTGTTCATTGTTTCTAATTATTTTTTAAAATTAAATAATATGCTAGCGTCGACCTTGCTATTCATGGTTGCCTATATGTAATTATCTACATTTTTTACTTTACACTGAGAGAAAAAATAAACCTAGGGGAATGCAACAGAGAAGCAATCCAGATACACTGTGCCATCAGTGAAAAAGAAACTAAAAGAGTAAATGTTGAATGATTCTGAAAATCCATCGTACGGACCGGGAATTTAGTGGAAATACATGGGAAACTTCGAAGCCTGATTCCAGCAAGTTTATTTTATCGTATATAAGTAAAAATTATTTCCTAAACTATTAAAGCTACTGACTTTCAACTTTTAGACATTCTTCACCAAGTCAAACTACAATTTTTGTAATAGCTTTTTATTATATCTAAATATTTAAGCAAATGACGGATATTATAGTAATAAAAAATGTGGGTGAAAATATTCTACACATTTTCAAATTCAAATCTACAACAAAAATCGAAATTTCTTAAAAATTATACGATAAAACATTTAAAATATAGCCAAGAAACTACAGTAAAAAACAATCCTCTAGTGTATATAGTTTAGAATAAAATGTTCCTTGAATTTAACATTGCCTGTGTATGGCCTTCCGGGTCCCCTTAATTTAATATGTATTTATCAATATTTAGAGGGAAGCGAGGAAAATATATTTTCATCGGTAGCAGGGAAAATGGAAAATTTTAAATCTTTTTATTCTGCCTTAAGTGTGGCACCAAAGAATAATATAAAAGGAAATTACAAAAACATACGTAGTGCAAGAATGTCTTTTTGAAAGGAATTAATTTTGCAATTTGCTGCAGTGTCGTTGAAGCAATAAATCCCTCGCCCACGCTATGTTGAAACCAGTACTTGGCAATAGTCCACTCAGTGCTCTGGAACAGGTTGAATTTATGAATGTCGACGCAGTGTAGCAACTTTATTGAAGCATTTTTGAAATGCCTTGTGTAATATTTCCTTCAAAAGATTTTTCCTGATGGAAAATAATAGTATCAGTCTTAATAATTTACGATCGATATTTATTAAAATTGAAAATCAAAAGTAAAAATTAGAAGTAAAGAAGAAATCTCTAAATGAACTAAATTCTTAAGAATTAGACGGACTTGATTAACGAACAAGTTTTTATTTGTCATACAGCAGTATCGTCAGTAGAGCGTAAATGTTGGAACTGTCGCGGTGCGAAGGGACTGAAAAACACTGACTGACAAAAACCCGCTGAGAGCGTGAGAGCCAGGTTCCCTGACAGGAACCACTTCCTTCGACCCCGCCCCCACTTTCGTCCCCACTCTTCAACTTTTTCTGCAGCTTCGGAGGAAACGCAGACCCATTATTGTTCTAAGAGTTTCCTGATACAATTGTGTTTCCGTTACTGTCATCGGAAGTCGCAGCCTTTATATTTATTGATTTCCCAGCCACCATTGTAAACATTTTACCAGTAGAGTTGACTGCCTGTTTATCCCATCTGCTATCCAAACATCACACATTTTCAATTTTAGACAAATGCCAGTTGTTACCAAGCCACCTTTCATTAAAATAGCTCGTATTTCCTCATGTCTTTTCGGATTTTTTTTCTACTGCCATTTGCAGCAAATTTTCCTATCCTACGTGGTATTGCAGTGGTTGATATACATATTTCTACCAAGTTGATGTTTACGTAGGTTTTGCGGAGAAAGTCTCCAATTAACTACGCTAATTACGTGTCTCCTGCATATGATTTACATTTTATAGAATTTTCAGATTTCTCGATTCTGAGGCGTTCGCTTCTTTCGTTTCCTAATTGAGTTTCTAAGTCGTATGTTTACGAAAGTTGGAAATTGCATATTACGCCCTCCAGGTTCATTCACGTGAGAATTCTTCAATTTCTCACGGACTCGTTAATGTTATAAAATATTTCATGACTTAAAGGACTGCGTACTTTGAACTTCTTTTAGCTACGAAATAAGTTTGGTGAATATAGAAGTATGACCTGAATAAAAACGAACTCGAACTATGGTGCTAAAACAGCACATTATTTCTCGGATTATTACTAAAGCAATTTTCGAAAATTCAGAGTGTTCAACGAAAATAAAACCGGCGCCATTTTTATAAGTGTAAGAGTACTTTACTCTAGGAGACAAAATAAGCTGTTTTTGCGAAAAAAAAAACATTTTTTATAATTTGCCTTTACACAAGCAAAAAGTCCGCAAAAACTTTTCGTACTTTAAAGCTTTTGTACTACATGTTCATATTTAAAAATCTACTTTTAGAACATTTTTCACTTAAAACAATATCAACAATTATCAATATTGTAGTTTTGCAATGTTAAGTTTTTTGCAGTTTATGAAAATACAGAGATTCACCGAAAGGCTCATGTAATGTACCCCCCCTAAATGAACATTTCTATTTCAAAATCGCAGGTCCTCGAGTTAACGTAAGTTGACCGGAGAAAATTAATTTTGGAGAAAATCATCTGAACGATTTAGGCGCTACCGCTCACCACAGACGGGAGACACACAGCGTTTTGCCGTAAAGGAATTTTTCGGAATTGAGAACCCACGAAACATGGATTCTAACTACACAACGTGCTTGAGAAAATAATTTACTCATATAGGAACAATATTTATTAACTTTTTCGATATATGAGGGCCACAATTTAACATTTTTTTCACAATTCAACAATATCACAATTTCACAATTTCAAAATCACAATTTCCTGACGTAAAATCGCGACTTTCCGCAGCAATACTTTTCTTTTTCGCCCTTACTTCGTAGGAATAGAAAGTATTGCAATCAACTGCCGAAAAATAGTGAATTTTTGGCAAAAGAACTCTTGTTGACAGGACGTGGTAAATAAAAAGTGAAGGCGTGGGAATTTTGCGAAAATGCTGGCAATTTTTAATTTTTTAATCAATTTTTTCTCAAAAAATGGCACCAAATTTTTTGTTTAAATTTTGTTTTTATATGTATCAAAGGGCAGTAAGAAATGGTGCTATTCTCGTTTCCGGGAAACACTCTGTATTTTCGAAATTTGCAAAATGTTAACATTTCAAAATTACAAAATTGAAGATAGAGATTTTTTAAGCAAAATTCCAGGAACTCAGTTCTTTAAAAAAGGTAATATACAAATTTTGAAAAAATAGAGTAGTTTTTTCGTAATTTGTGCTTGTCAATTAATCTAATTTATAAAAGAAAATTCTCAAAAATCTCTCTTAATTTTTTCTGAACATTTTCTCCAATGGTCGAACATGGAACTATTACAAGGAAGGCGCATGAGTAATTTTCGTTAAACACTCTGAACTTTTAAAAACTGCAAATTCAATAAATAATGCGGGAAATGGGGTGCTGTTGTGGCATGTGTTCATGGTGGAAATAATTCAGAATATAAACATTCTTTGTCTTCGTATATTACCATATTGTAAAACATGTCAAGGAAAGGTAAAATTTAACTATTGAGTGTTTGTGTGCCCTTGAATGTGTGTACGACAACTTGGTTACCCTGGGTTACAGTCAAGCCGGGTGGTTTGTATGAGAACGAGGCCTTATGAATGGAAGTCACGTAACCACTGAAACAGCCGGAAAGGACGTGACGTGAAATCCGCTTGCAAGTTTGGGATGGGCTGTGGTACACAGAGTGCTTGTGCGTCGATTTCTCTGCGAAGAAACAGAAAGAATTGTATACAAATGTGAAGCAACAAATGGTATCTGAACTTCTTCAACGATATTTTTAATTTCTATTTATTTTTAAATACAATTTAATACGAGTAACTTGTGCTTTTGAACTTTTAAAACTTTTCGGTAGATTAATATTTTCGAAATACACTCTGGTGGATCGTAAATGTGTTGAGATGGTTCCGCGAGCCATCATTTATTCTTGACGTACAACGTGAATAACATTTTTAGCAAAGAAACGCATGCTGTCATGCCATTCCTTCCAGTAGCTACTCGACCCGGTTCCTTGCACATATGTTCGAAGAGCTATTCGCATGTTGCAACGTAATATAGCAGTAACCGTAACGAGACTGCGGAGTCGGCGGAGCCGAAGACAACGGTGCAGACTCATCGGGTGAAGAGCTATTTGCTTGTAAACGCCGGAGAGCGGTTTTACGAGCCCCTTTGGGCTGTGAGAAGAGGGGAGGCGGGGGAGGGGCGGAGAGGAGGGGGAAGACGCTTCAGGCAGGGCCGGGGCGCTGTGAAACGCCACGCGGAAGAAGGAAGGCGCGATGGGTAGGCGGTACGCAGAACCATGGTGGTGGGAGCATCGGCGGTGGTTGATGACACGGGGCCCAATACTGAGCGGTAGCTCAGAGCATCAACTGATGCCACTGCAGTACCTCTGACCGGGAGGTCCTAGGTTACACGCGGCAGGATTTTCGACACTAGCTTGTCAGATAGGTCGAATTCAGTCGCTGTCTGGAGGAAAATTCTAGCGGCCGGCTGCTCTGATCGTTTCTCCGCTCAACACCAGGCAAATGCCGGAGCAGTGTCATCACAAACGGACCACGACCGCGCGCGATCTTTCCTTCCTCTTCCTTGACTTATCTTCACCGCGTATTTACACACACTTACACTAACATGCACTACACTACCACACATGCCGGGAGACCGGTCGGGAGCTTGCAGCTTCTCCCGGCTGGGGGTGTGCCACGCTGGTGGGAGAGTCCTGGTTAGTGGAAACCTCGCTAGTCGGATCTCGCCATCCAGCGGGGGAAGATCACCGCCATCTTCCGATGAAAACATGCACTACACTCACGGGACTGATGACTGCGATAGTTGGCGCGTCGGAATCATTAACAACCAACCAACCTTGATGACTCGGACATACTTTCTGAAGATAACGCTGCAGGCTGATGCTGCGAAGGTACTCACTTAACTCTATCCACATGATTTCATGTTCGTATTTCACAAGGCTGTGAGGAATACGACACTCGATCAGTGTTATGTCGTTTAAGCGAAATCATTTATTTCAAGAGAAATAAATTAAGAATTGTTCCATGAACTCCTCAACATATTTGGACTAGACACATTTATTCAAGCGTGAGAAATTATGATTCAGAACTACTCCTTTCAACATCACGCTTTTACTGATTATCTTAATAGTCTTTAAAATGTAATCATTACATTAGTAAATATTTTAAATTTTCTCATATCGAGACCATACGTTTCTAAAAGTAAAAAAACACTATCTATACTTACAAATACAGAACGAACTGTTTGTGTGCTTAACTAAAACCATGTTGTCGGACCCGATATCAAAGTGGACTTCATAACATTCACGTATTACGAAGATATTTTAAATGCAAACTCATCTACCACCGCCGACCGAATTCTTTCAGATATAGTAAAAAATGCTAAAGAAACTCCGGTTTTGGTCTGAAAATGTGCATAGAGCAAAATAGGACGCGTGTGGTTAATTCAATGCAGACTTGTGATTTAAGACGATCGTTTGATCAACAATATTCGTCCCAATCGTTCAGTTTTGTTTTTGCTAGGACTCTTCCAAAATTATGATTTTAAAAATACTTGTATTTATGGTAAGAGTGGATGAATTGAAATGAGTCAGATTATTATCAGAAAATTAACAGACGGCGCTCTGAAGGAGTATTCTTAAGTTCTACGTTTCTAGAATAAGGAATATTGGACACGCAACATGCAAAAAATTACATGACATGCCCAAAACGTTTTTAAGTTCTATCTGTAGTTAAGGAGTGAACAGGATATTTGGTAAGATATTGTAAGGTGGTGACGGAGGTTCAGGCGTAGCCTGCAGTTTTGCATGTCAGGGAAGACGTGCAGAAAAGGGGGTCTTTACTCAAGAGTTTTGAGCAGAAGTGCAGTGGGTCAGGCGCAGGTGAGTGGTTGGTCAGAGGCGAAAGAGGTCCCAGAATACGAAAAATGGGGAGCGCATGAAATTATGCGAGGCCGCAGAACCAAAATCCAGGGAATTGGGACGATTGGGGCTGATGTGGAGAGGCGCAGCGGCGCTTGTGGACGAATGCGTGAGTGGAGAATCTCTTAGGGACGAGTGTGGGTGTTCAAAATTAAAGCCTGGACTGGGCGGAAGCGAGCCCTCCAAAAGGTCGCCGCGGTGGGGATGGGTGGGATTTCGGGGGTGTTTGCACACGCGTGCGAGACATAGAGAGAAGGTGAGGGAGGGACAGGGAGAGGGAGAAACAGGGACAGGGAGAAACAGAGAGAGAGATGGGGGAGAGACTGAGAGAGATGGAGGGAGAGAGATGGAGGGAGAGAGATGGAGGGAGGGAGAGAGATGGAGGGAGTGAGAGATGGAGGGAGTGAGAGAGATGGAGGGAGTGAGAGAGATGGAGGGAGTGAGAGAGAGATGGAGGGAGGGAGAGATGGAGGGATAGAGAGAGAGATGGAGGGATAGAGAGAGAGATGGAGAGATAGAGAGAGATGGAGGGAGAGAGAGATGGAGGGATAGAGAGAGATGGAGGGAGAGAGAGATGGAGGGAGAGAGAGATGGAGGGAGAGAGAGATGGAGAGAGAGAGAGATGGAGAGAGAGAGAGAGATGGAGGGAGAGAGAGAGATGGAGGGAGAGAGAGAGATGGAGGGAGAGAGAGAGATGGAGGGAGAGAGAGAGATGGAGGGAGAGAGAGATGGAGGGAGAGAGAGAGATGGAGAGGAGAGAGAGAGAGAGAGATGGAGGGAGAGAGAGAGATGGAGGGAGAGAGAGAGATGGAGGGAGAGAGAGAGATGGAGGGAGAGAGAGAGATGGAGGGAGAGAGAGAGATGGAGGGAGAGAGAGAGATGAAGAGAGAGAGAGATGAAGAGAGAGAGATGAAGAGAGAGAGATGAAGAGAGAGAGAGAGAGAGATGAAGAGAGAGAGAGAGATGAAGAGAGAGAGAGAGATGAAGAGAGAGAGAGAGATGAAGAGAGAGAGATGGAGAGAGAGGGGAGGGCGTGCTCGCGTGCGAGTGACGGGTGTTGCCCCAACGCGTGCGCCGCGCGTGTCGCCCCTTGTGTGTAAATATTGGTCCCGTACGGCGGGCGCGTCCTTCGAGAATATGAAGCAGGACTCGTGCTGCGCCGTGCTGTTGCCTTCTAGGAAGTCGAAAGGGACGTTTCACCTCCGGGTTCACGTAGTCGGGCGGCGCCTGCGTAGCGCCGAGGAATGTTGCAGTATGAATGGTACGGAATGGTGATGGACGTTCGCGAGGCAATGATTTTTTTCGTAAGAGTTCACCACTAATGTTATTTGCACTCGTTACAGGAACTCCTAATTGAGTTTGCTCGAGTTCTGACAAGCTCATGGCAGTTATTGACTCCTGCATTAGCTGTACAAACTGAGTCGTTCTTGGAGAGTGGCTAGTATCCATGGTTTTTAGGAAGTAAACACGAATGTTTAGCTCGTTCGTTGTGACAAATACGTAAGTGCCTCCTGAACGTTGGAAGATATCCAAGTTTACCCCCTGATTAACGATGTTGTGAGATACTGAACTTGGCAGATCCTTGGACTGCGATTTGGTGTCTCCTGTTTTAACAAACGGTTAACGCACGGTTGAATACTTTCAACGTTCAAGTTCATTCGCTCAGAAAATGTCCGTTCGAATGCTCGAAAAATATTTTTCAATCTGTTCTTAGCCGGAAGTATTAAAAGCTTGATTTTAGCTCAAAGCAAAAAAATAGAATGAAAGCTTAAGTTACACTACTATCATACCTAAAATTGTTTCACTAACTATTGAAAACAATTAATATTTTTAATAATTTTTTCTTTTAGTATCTTTGTAATAAATTAGTTTTTTAACTTTGAATTCTTTATATAAATATTTTTCAATTGAGAGAAGCTTTGTATTAATACACGTTTACACTTTTTGCGTAATTCGCATTCCGAACTTTAAATGCGAAAGACAACTTTAAGTGACGCCATGATAGTGACAGTGTCAAAAAACAATTTGTTCAAACATCAAAATTTTCAGCAAGTAATGAGCTTCGTGTGCTGCCATAATTTAATTTCTCGGCGATGTCAGGTTAGTATTGGGAGAAACTGACATGGCTTTCAATTATTTTACCAGTTTATTCAAGTATCATTATGTTTTATTACAGTCCTACCCAGTAATCTCGTCTATTATTATTCAACACCTCATAAACCACTACATCTCATTAGACGATTACAATTTGCCCCACCATACAATCTCGACTCTTATGTCGCTCATAAACGCCTCATAAACAACTTCATCTCATTAGACCATTATAATCTTCCAGAGACCCTTTATATTGTCTGAAACGGTTGAAGGCCGTTTTGCAAAAGACGAAATAAAGAAAACTCTTCGAGCTTACATGATGAATACATACATGGTGAATAATACGATTATCATAACATAGTGAAAAATAAATACTAGAGAAATGACCCTATCATTTTTATCACTTTTTGTTGTAAAAGGATTCAACTACAGACATTAAAGATTTACTTTTTGGATACGATTTATTTTTTAATAATTAAAATAAAAACTATTTTCCATTTTTTAGTAAAAATATTACGCAATTATAAATCTCTTAACGGCCTACAAAATCACTTGCGCCCTGACGATCATAACAGCAGCAGCGTGAGTTCGCAAATCGAACGAGCGTCGTCTTTGACAAAATAGTGAGTCGCGAATCGCGTGCTCCGGCGCTCCGCCGCCGCTGCCCTCCTCCGCGCCCCACTCCCGCTCCCGCTCCCGCCCCTCCCCTCCGCCGCTTGAGCGATGTGCCGCCCACAACAGCGAACGCCGGAGCCCCCGCCGGCGGAGGAGACTTATTTGGCGCAGAGCGTTGCGCAGGCGCCCTGCGAGGGAGCGCGTCGCCGCCACATAGCTGCCTCTACTCCGCCGCCACCAGACTGCCACCGCCATACCGCCACACCGCCGTCGCCGCCACACCTCCGCCGCCGCCACATAGCCGCCTCTACACCGCCTCCGTCACATAGCCGCCTGTACACCGCCGTTGCCACACCGCCGCCGCCACACCGCCGCCGCCACACCTCTGCCGCTACACCTCTGCCGCTACACCTCTGCCGCTACACCTCTGCCGCCACACCTCTGCCGCCACACCTCTGCCGCTACACCGCCGCTGCCGCCACACCTCCGCCGTCCCACGTCCGCCGCTACACCGCCGCCGCCACATAGCCGCCTCTACACCGCCGCCGCCACACTGCCTCCGCCATACCGCCGCCACCACTTCGCAGTCGCCACAACCAGTGCCGCCGTCGCTCCGCTGCCTTTACCACCACCGCCTCCGCCACCGCCACCGCCACCGCCAACGTTGCCGGTGTCGTTGCTGCTTCTGCTGCCATTCCGTCCACCGCCGCAGACGCCACCGTTCCCGCCACTATCACTACCATCACTGTCGCTGGCACCACCACCACCACCACCACCAACGCTGTAGCCGGCGTCAAAATCACCAGTACCACCGCCCTCCCCCCATCGTTACACCATCGTTACAGGCGCCTCCGCAGTCGGCACCATCACCACCATCACCACCATCACCACCGTCACCAATATCACCACCATCACCACCGTCACCAATATCACCACCATCACCACCATCACCAATATCACCACCATCACCACCATCACCAATATCACCACCATCACCACCATCACCACCATTACCATCACCACAATTACCACCACCATCACCACAATTACCACCACCATCACCACAATTACCACCACCATCACCACAATTACCACCACCATCACCACCATCACCACCATCACTACCATCACTACCATCACCACAATTACCACCACCATCACCACCATCACCACCATCACTACCATCACTACCATCACCACAATTACCACCACCATCACCACAATTACCACCACCATCACCCCGTCACCACATCACCATCCATCACCACTATCACTATTATCATCACCACCTCCACCGCGTCCGCCGCAGTCGACACCATCACCGCCATTACCTCCGCTGCCGCCTCCGCCGTCCCTGACAGTCTGTACGAAGGCCCCCGCCCCGCCCCCTCGTCGGTCCGATTGTGCTTCCGAAACGCACATACGGAAGATCCCCGATGACTGCGCCGCCCCGCCTCCGCGCCGCTGCTGGCGGCCTACGCGACTCTCTACGTTGCCACTCAAGGAAGTCTAGACACAACCGCTGGTCACGCCTCGCAGCCACTTCCTGTTCATGCATTTCTGGAGACTCGGGAACCGATTTTCCGCTTCATTTTGTTTTCCATCTGAAATTTCTTAAACTACTATATTATTTATAATCTTTTCAATATTATTTAATATATTATTTGCCAAATAAATGGTGTAAGGGGATGTGACCTGCTTACCACAGATCTGTCAAGCCTATAGTCGGCGGTCTGGCACACCATGGCAAGCCCTACCCTTACGAGTCTGACAGAATACGTATATACGTATACATACGTAGTAATATGTTAGCTGTGCTTCTTCATTACCCACGTTAAAAACAGCTCATTATCTTAGGAAGCATGTTTTTTTTAATGCCATAACATTCCTATGAGAGAAAATTAAGATTCTTTTTCTTCTTAATATATAGGATTCCATGACTTCTATCAATAGTTTTGATGCAGGGTCTTATTTTATAAAAGCCAATCTAAGCCGACGCTATGGATAATAATTTTCTTTGAAAACTATTACGACAATGGAACTGAATGTACTGGCCATGCCACTTCGACCAGAACCAAGTTGGAACACCAAGTGCCTCATAGTATTGCTACTCCATTGGCTATTATAATTATACATTGTATGGAAATGAGCGTATTATCCATTTAGTTTCGAAATACTCGCTCGAGGTTGTATGAAATGGATTGAAATGCACTTAGACAGCCTTCTTCTGCATGCAGTCGTAAATTCACTGTAATTCTATTGTGATGTCAAAATGGTTCATCTCCTTCGCCTAATTGTGAAGATATTCGGGACGTGAACAAGAAATGGATTGTGTTGCACACGTATTCTTCAAAGAAACTACAATTACATTTAGAAGTTACGACACGCGAAATCCTCTGCTGAAAGGAAGGAGATTTCTATGAAATGAGGTATACATTTATTTTTTCTACAATTCATTGGAAATTCATTCATTTGAAGCTAAAATAGAATTTATCTCAGACATTTATGTTTAGCAAGACGAGTAGAAGTATTTTAAAAACTTCAAACCGTGATCTTTTCATTAGTGAATTGATCAGTTATTGAAATAGATACATCATTTTAATTGATGACTTCTGTACAGTGGTTTAGCTCTTCCGGATAATTTTTATTTCCAGAATGTTTAATGGTTATTAAATATTTAAGCTTTGTTTTACAAAAAATAGAAACTTAGAATAATATGATGGGATTAGGAAAGCTGAAATCTATTATCAGAGCTTGTACAATGACGTCTTACTGTAAAGTATTGTAACTCATCTGTTAACTGATCTCCAAAATTCTCAAATCAAACCCACAATAAGAAAGTTTTTAAAATATTTGATGTTTGTATTTGAATGAGTGATTGTAATTTTGTGGTAGATAATAATGATCGTCTAAAGTTAATAGTCGCATGCAGCGAAACCATGTACATAAGATAAAACAATAACATAAAGCTCGTACTGTTGAATACACTCTTCCGGAAGGTAGACTTTTGCCTCGTCCGTGCCATGTCTGTCTAAAGAATGATCTAGGCTGTTCGGATGATGCTGTATCGAAAGCTGTTATGTGCTCTTCAGCCCTGAGGAAGGGCACGATACGATAATCGATTGATTGATTGTTAGTGATTCCGGGCGTGCCAACTACTAGGGTAATTAGTCCGTAAGTGTAGTGCATGCTTTCTCTCTCGGGAGATGGTGGTGTTCTTCGCCTTCTGGGTGGCAAGATCCCGGTGCCGACCAACTGTCGCCTAGCGGGGTTTTTCACAACCAGGTATCTCCCATCAGCGGGGAACCACCCCGGACAGGACAATCTCTACGCTCCCGACCGGTCTCTCGGCATGTGTGGGGGGCTCCGAGCCGCCTGGACCTTAGTTCAGGTGGCCCCCAATTGGGCTATCGGATTCGTCGTGGCAGAGGCTCAATACCTGGGCATAGAGGAGGGAACTTGTTCCCAGCACATGTGAGTGGCGCATTGTTTTGACTCCGGTACTAGCCTGGAAAGTTAGGAGCTCTGAGCTAGCAGGACGGTCCTTACCCAGCCCTTGTATGAGGAGGTTGTCGTGGGGGCAAGCGTTCCGGCTGGATCCGGACATCAGCCCGCCGGCGTTTTGCGCGTCGGTGGGGGTGACGATAGAAGCAGAAAAGGCATAGGTGTCCACCCCAGGGATTTGTCCCCCTGATGAAGCGTAGTCAATGTGTTGTAAAGCACATGGGGTTTCATACATACACACATGCGAGGTAGTGTGGTGCATGTGTGTGTGTGTGTGTGTGTGTGTGTGTGTGTGTGTGTAAGGGGAGAGGAAAGAACAAGGAAGAGGTAGGAAAGATCGCGCGAGGTCCGTGGCCCGTTTGGTAGGGCACTTAGCTCTGGCATTCGCTTGGTATTGATCAGAGAAACCACAGAAAACTACCGATCAGAGCAGCCGGCCGCTAGAATTCTACTCCAGACAGCGACTGAATTCGACCTAGCTGTAAAGCTAGTGTCGAAAACCCTGCCACCGTTGGGGGTAGAACCTGGGATCTCCCGGTCAGAGGGACTGCAGTGACGTCAGTTGATGACCTGAGCCACCTCTCCCCGGTGTAAGATGATCGAAACGTCGGTATCACAGATTTCGACGCGGCGTCTCCCGGACAACCCAAAGCATTCGTTTGACTCTTGGGTGCGGAATGTTTCCATACGTCTGTCCAAAGGCTCAGGTTCCATAGTCCAGTCGCCTCCGAGCGGTGAGAACAGCCATAAAAGCCACAATCGGCCCCGACGTCCCGTTGAAATGAGTCAATTAAAGCGGCGCCCGCGTCGTTCTTGGGAAGAAGCGGTCCGTTTGACCGCCTTCATTTGCGTGGCTTTCATGGCATTATTAAATCTACCTCGAGCTCGTTTTATGAAAACCAGTCACGACAAAAACTTCAGCACAGACCCGCCCTCTACAGTGTCCTTTGGTGAACTTACGGTTCGGCCTTCTGGAACCGTAGTCGCCACTCGCGCTTGATAGAAAGAGTATCTGACAGCAGAGTAATGAAGACGAATAGGACCTTGACACAAGGCAAATAGTCACAGTCGTTACTGGAGCTGCCTCAGCACATTGTGCGTCATGATCGATGGATGTGGTTTTGAACGGAATGGCTTCTGTGTATAATAACTTTAGAGAGACTGTCGCCTCCAAATTTTAATCTTAGAATGATGTTTCGTAATATTACACGCAATGCATGATATTATTTTACTGGCAGTGCATGAGATGTGGATCGTGCTTATATTTACTCTCTTTCAAGAGTTAATAATTTGTGGGAGTTCATTGTCTCACGGATAAGTGCTAGTAATTTGTACGTCATTACATCACGTGGATGTAGACTTGTGGAATAAAATTGCAACTGTCATTTCTTTGTCTCAAAATTTACCTTGAAACTGTACATTGCGTGAAATAGAAAAAGAACGAAATATTAATCAATCCAGATTATCAGCAATATGATGATTAGGCTTGTCAGTAATTTCAAATTTGCAGTAACACATATGAACACCACTAATATGATGTTCGCTGAAAGACGTACCGTGTGATAAGCAATAAGTGCACTAATTATTTTGCTTATCGTATAGATTCATTTTTTCTTTGTATGTCTCTCTCTCTCTCTCTCTCTCTCTCTCTCTCTCTCTCCTTCTCTATTTACTCTCTCTCTCTTTCTTTCAATTGTTTTAAAAGTATTTGAGCCCTCATTTGCATACTATCACTTTCGTTATTTGTTTGTACGTCTTGAACACGTATAAGTATAATGCGTGAATCTGCATCTAATTTAGTCTGAGATGGGCTACATTGCGATAATACCCACCCGAAATCCTGTATTTGGGTTCAGTTCGTCTTCCTAGTGAACGGTAAAACATATCGAGCATTAGCCTGACGTCCTGTTACTTGCTGTCCAGTTGGAAACTGTATACATCGGGTAAGGGGCTGTAAAGGATGAAGATGGAAGGTGAGGCAGATTAGGGAAGGGAGCGTTGCGGGCGGTTCGTGGCCCGACTGTTTTGGTTCTGCTCTGGCACCCATCTGGAATTGACTGGATGAAAACACAGAAAAGATAAATCGGAGAAGCGGACCTTCAGAATTCTCAGCCAAGTAGCGGCATCGTCCTATCCAACACTGGGAGCGGTTGCTCAGTGCATCAACTGATGTCACTGCAGCGCTTCTGACCGGCAGGTCCTAGGTTCCCACTCCCCACGGCGGCAGGATTTTCGACGCTAGCTTTTCAGCTAGGTCGAATTCAGTCGATGTCTGGAGGAGAATTCTAGCGGCCGGCTGCTCTGATCGGTAGTTTTCCGTGGTTTCTCCGATCAACAGGCGAATGCCGGAGCAGTACCCTACGAAACGGGCCACGGACCGCACGCGATCTTTCCCACCTCTTCCTTGTCCTATCCTCACCCCTTACACACACACACACACTTACACTAACATGGAGTACACTACCACACATGCCGAGATGCCAGTCGGAGTTCAGAGCTTGTCCCGGCTTGGGCTGTGCATCGCTGGTGGTAGAGTCCTGGTTAGGGAAAACCTCTCAAGCCGACGGTATTTCGGTGCCGTATCTCTCCATCCAGCGGGGGAAGACCACCGCCACCTCCGGAGCAAAAACACGCACTACACTTACGGGACTAACAAACAACGTAGTTGACGCGTTCAAAATCACTAACAATCAATCAATCAATCATATAGTACGATGAGATGCCTAATGTGGACATTTGTCAACGGGAGCCGGGTGGCGCCGCGGAAGTGCCGCCTCGCGCGGCCGGAGCGAGCCGCAATTAGCCGGCGCGAAGTGTCGAAAGGCGCGTCGACCTGGCAAACGCGTGCCGAGCGGAACCGATCCGCCGCCGTAACGCGGCGTTTAAAAAACGGCGCAGCGGAGCGGGAATCGATTCGGGACGCGGCGTGAACGTCCGAGTGGCCTTTCGCGCGGTGATATAATTTTGCAACGTGCCGGGCGGGGGCGGCGCTGTAGACATTTGCGAGCGGCAAACGACGCGCCGCCTCCGCCGCCGCCGCCGAGGCGTCCCCGCTGTCGCCATTTGGAGTACGTCGCGCTTGGTTCGTGAGGGATGCAAGCCCATCAGGCGAGTGGACGCCGAGGAGGGAAAATGACTGCCATTTTTATGAATACCCGTTATTTTCAAATCTAATCGAATTTAAGATTTGTTTGTATTTCAAGTAGGTCAGATTTTGTTAAGTCATTTAACAACTCAGTAGTTTTATCGCAATTAATACGGTGAAATGTAACCTAAATAAAATTAGGTATAACAGAAATAATAAATGTTAATACATAATTGTAATCTGATTCAATAGTGCAAATAGTGCAAGACACGATTTCTCATGCACATGTTTTTTTAATTTCATTTTAAACATTTCGATTCTAATGTGTCGAAGCTGTTACAGCGGCATAGCTGAAGAGTACATTGATGCATTTGATTATTTCATGCGGTATCATTCCAACAGAGCAGCAAAATAATTCAACTTATTTACTCAACAACCATTACATTTAAATTTTGAATATATTGAAAACAAACACATATTACATCTTTGTCTGGAGATTTATATGAAAGTACCCTGCACTCTGAACGAAGAGAACCGAGAAAAAACCCGACCAGCGTCTGAATTCCTTAAAATACTTTCTGCTGCACCGCGGATCCCGTTCTGTCGGTTCGTCTTCCAGGGTCTTCCTACTCGCAGCCGCCGCCGCTGCCGCGCGGCGAGACGGCGGCGCACCCGGGCTCCGAGCCAAGCCCTCCCTCCATCCCTCCCTCCCGCTCCGCCACCGCCTCCGCCGCCGGGTGCCAAGATTTGTCCAAATCGGTCGACTCGTTCGCCCAGTCGGTCGGCCCGCGCCGTCACCGCCGCCGCCTCCGCCGCCTCCGCCGCCACCGCCGCCGCCGCCGCCGCCGCCGCCGCCGCCGCTGCCGCCACCGCCGCCGGGTGACGTCGTGAGTCACGAAAACCGGTTCCGCGCGGCCTCCGGTGCGCTGTGCATGGGACGCGCGTTCACGTGTGCGGCGCGGCGCAGCGCGGGGCGCGAGGGCACGGCCCACGCATGCGAAGGCGGCGCGGGGGCGGCGGCGGCGGCGGCGCAGGCGGATGCAGGCGACGCCGCGCAGCGTCGGCGAGGAAAATGCTTCGCTCCGCCGCAGCTCGGGGATTTAACACCTCGACTTTAGCGAAACGAACTCGCGGAGTGGGTAGGCAAATACGATACAAATTGAAAATAACCAGATGAAAAATGTGGTGAATCAACAGGGACTGAAAAATAACACTAGGAAAATGCAACGAAATGAAATTCTTTAATAAACATGGAATGACTATTCGAAAAGAAACCATTCCTCTTAAATTACGAAGCAATGAACATTTCTCAAATATCCAAAAGAATAAAGAGGATAATCCGTCCACAACAGTTACGTATATTAAGTGAGGCAATGCAGATTTCTCAAATATCCAAAAGAATAGAGGGGATAATCCGTCCACAGCAGTTACATATATTAAAGGGGGGGGGGGTTCGTAAACCAATATAATAAAGTGACACCGTATCGAGAGTTATGGTTCTTCATCGGAAGATTTGTATAAATAAATATGATATTTGCGTTAAAAACCCTGAAAGAAGCGGAGAGAGAACAAGCAAAACAGTAATAATGATAATAATCCGATGTTCAGATTCAGGAGTGTGAAGTTTGGACAAATGGAGGGATTGAGAGTAATTAATTTTAAGAATATAATACGAAATAAATATGCCCAAAACTACAGAAACTATAATTTGAATGTAAATTTGTACTGTTCTTAAGTGTCATGATATTTTGTTGGTTACATTTCATATGTCGCTGAAAATGTCGAGGCGCATTTCATATAATGAATAAAAAATAATCAGGGAAGGCGTGAAGACATAATGGCAAGTGGGTGTTGACTCACGGAGCAGACCGATTTTCAAGAAAATACTACATCGAGAAGCCTGCAAAGATGTGATGAAGGAGGGTCGTTAAAGGCGGAATCATGAGATGACGAGTTGGGGGAGGGTCAAACCGTGTGGGCGATCGGGGCGTGAGCGCTGTAACTGCTGAGGAGCCGCTGGCCGGGGGCAACAGCTATTGCCCAGAGGGCAGCGTTGGGTGTGGACGCGGGGGCGGGGGCGGGGGCGGGCAGCGGCAGGAACGACGCCCGCTAGATACGATCCGTCACGACGGCGACGGCAAAATTGACGGTTGAACACGATCGCTGTTGGGCCTGGCGGGGCGCGTTCTCGACCTCGCCGCCCACGCGGGCCCGCCTGCCCAAATTGCACGCCTCGGCGCATCAATGGACGACCCAGCCTCCGCCGACGGTAAACGGGAAACACCATAAATCGTTAGGGGGCGGAGCGGGGGCGGCGCGGGGCGCGAGGAGGGGGCGGGGGCGTGGGGCGGAGGCGTGGGGCGTGTGGCGGGGGCGTGTGGCGGGGGCGTGTGGCGGGGGCGTGTGGCGGGGGCGTGTGGCGGGGGCGTGGGAGGCAGGGGGCGTGGGGCAGGGAGCGTGGGGCGGGGAGTCGGCGTGGGGCGGGGGCGTTTAGCAGGGCGCAGGGCGGCGCAGGGCGGCGCAGGGCGGCGCAGGGCGGCGCGGGGCGGCGCAGGGCGGCGCAGGGCGGCGCAGGGCGGCGCAGGGCGGCGCAGGGCGGCGCAGGGCGGCGCAGGGCGGCGCAGGGCGGCGCAGGGCGGCGCAGGGCGGCGCAGGGCGGCGCAGGGCGGCGCAGGGCGGCGCAGGGCGGCGCAGGGCGGCGCAGGGCGGCGCGGGGCGGCGCAGGGCGGCGCAGGGCGGCGCAGGGCGGCGCAGGGCGGCGCAGGGCGGCGCAGGGCGGCGCAGGGCGGCGCAGGGCGGCGCAGGGCGGCGCAGGGCGGCGCAGGGCGGCGCAGGGCGGCGCAGGGCGGCGCAGGGCGGCGCAGGGCGGCGCAGGGCGGCGCCGGGCGGCGCAGGGCGAAGCGTAAGGGCGGCGCAGAGGCGGCCTGGGGCAACGCAGGCGCAAAAAAAGAACGGCACTGAAGACGGCGCAGGAGCGGCGCGGGGCGGCGCGGGAGGGCAGCGCAGGGCAGCGCAGGGCGCTGGGGCGGGCGCGGGGCGGCGCGGGAGCGGCTGGGAGCGGCGCAAGGAGCGGCGCAGGGCGGCCTGGGAGCAGCGAAGCGCGAAAGGGAGCGGCAAGGAGCGGCGCGGGGCGGCGCGGGAGGCGGCGCGGGGCGGCGCGGGGGCGGCGCGGGGTGGCGCGGGGCGGCGCGAAGGGCCCGGCGGGAGCGGCGCAGGAGCGGCGCAGGGCAGCGCGGGGCGGCACGCGGGGAGGGCGGCGCGCAGGGCTGGCTGCGCAGGGAGGGCGCGGGGAGGGGCGCGGGGCGGGGCGCGGGGCGGGGCGCGGGGCGGCGCGGGGCGGCGCGGGGCGGGTCTTGGGTGAGGGGATACGGTCAAAGGCGGGGTCGGTACTGGCTGCAGTGTGCCTCGCGTGAGGGAGCGCCGGATGCCAAATGCTTAGCAGAGTGAGGTAGGGAGACGGGACGGTTAAGTCTGGCTTATGTAGTAAAGGTGCCTTTTTGTATTTTATCTCCAGAATCGGGTTTCTTTTTGTCCCGGAAAAACTGTGTTCCTTCAGGCTAAAGGGGGCATCCCTATAATTCAAGAAATGGAAAATGGAAATTGCTTTTTGTTATGGATTGGAAGCTAATTTGTTGCATTAAACATAACGATTATTGTAATGAACAGGGAAATGTTCGGCCTACGCTCAATATTATGTTACATTATGCCATCCTTTTAATTATAGATTTTTAATTACACTTTCAAATAAAACAATTAATATTTGAAGCCCAAATCAAAAAGCATTTAGGCAACTCACGTATTCATCACGAACGCATTAAATAATTATTTTTTGTGAACAAAATATCAGCCATGTGCACAAATCACTTAAGACACATTCCATTGTTAGACAATATCTGTAACACATCATTTTGGAAAGAAATGATTCGATAACCATAACTTCTCAAGACTGCAGTGCGGGAGCAAAATATCAACAACTACGGCGGTGATTCACTGGACAAGGCGATACGGATGGCAGATTCATGCTATTTGAGCAATGAGAACAACGAAAGATTGTCAGATGGAGTCGCAGATTACAGGAGAGTCGGAGGAGATATGACGCGAGATGGTTGATCGCCGCCGCGAGCGGAGGGGGCGGCGGAGCCAGGACGAAAGGCGACGCCCCCCCCCCCCGCTGGTGGCGTGCGAACCGCCTCGCCGCGCCGCTCGTAAACCGCATCGCATGCGGCGCCGCCGCCGACGAAGAGCGAAGCCGCCCCTCCAGGTGGGTGGCGAGCTCCCCCGCGGATTCGAGAAACCAGCAATCGCCCGAGAAGCTGATCACAGTGCTTGCGCAAGATGTGTACTGCTTCTTCATAAAAGCCTCTTTAACTCGACAGTCAACGACTTCAAAAGTATGTGAGAGTTGTACGATTCCGCATTTTGCACTCTGCGGAATACAATCGCAACGTATGACTTCATGGGAGAAGATGCAATACGAAGCTACAGCTATTTAAAATGAAAATAAATTGAATAACCATTGTTTTATTGCAATCTAAAAAATATAGAGAAGTTGAAAAATCTAAGAGAGCGCATATGCAATCTTTTTATCAACACTCGTGTTTGTGATGTTAAAGCTTGAGATAAATTGGTCATGTTTTATTCATAGCATACGTTGATTTAATCTCCGCTAGTTGGAGGATACTTGGAGCCATTTATCATGTATGTTGATTTTACGTTATAATTCTAAACACAATCTATTTTGTTAGGTCAACGGTATCCCATGAACTTTGATGTTTAGAAATGACAATTATTGTTTAATAACAGGATTTGTCACTGCTTATTTGGTATTGCTTAACTGACAACTGGGTATCTTATCTACAGTTCACTGACCTGCTATTGAATTATGAAATTGTGTCTCTTCTTTCCACATTTCTCAAGAGACGACGTTATTATTACCTCCCTTTCCCTGCGTGAAGCTACACGTCGCGCTATACGTAATTTTTTATTCGCCAGAAGTGAACTAATGACAACTTTGTGTATCTTTTGTGACACACACGGTCATTGCTCAACCATTTTGGAGAACCTGGTGTTATTGCCACCACTCTCCACTTCCAACTGGCAGGTGACGTGCTCAAAACCTCTCCCAATATTACATCACCTCGCAAAACACACAAGGTGCGATAGAATTTCCTCAGAATATTTGACTTCGGTCTTCCGACAGACACGAGAGCGGGGGAGTGGTTTCCTCCGATCTCTCCCAAAACGACCCACAAAACACCTCAGCATCGATGTCGTTCCGACACGTAACAATCAGCTCCGGAGAAACGTATGCAAATAAGACGTGCCACGCGTGCGAACCCCGCGTACGTAACAAAGGAGTGACGCGGGCCGCGACAGCCGTCCGGAGAAAGACGAGATAAAAAAAAAGGACGGCGCAAAAAAATGCAGGCGGTGGCGATGCGGCCGCGCGACGTGCAAACGCTGCTAATGAGGGGGCGCGGAAAATTACTACCCCGCGCAGACGTCGGGAGCGGCACGCCGGAGAATGGCGCTGGATTAGGAGCGGCGCGTGTTGGAAGCGGGAGTTGAAGAGAGGACCATATTAGGACTGAGAACACAACCGGAGTAGAATCTAAATTGTGTATTCATGATGTGATAATACAGGATTAGGAATGGAATTGAAATGCGGTCGCTTAGATTAAATTGATTGATTTTTTTCGTGTTTCCGGGCGCGTCAACGGCTTCGGACATTAGTCCCGTTAGTGTAGTGCTTGTTTTTTTCTTGTGAGATGGCGGTGATTTTCCCCCGCTGGATGGCGAGATCCGGCGCCGACCTACCGTTAGCTAGTGGGGTTTCCCCCTAACCAGGACTCTCCCACCAGCGGGGCACCGCGCCAGCCGGGACAAGTTCTAAGCTCCCGACCGGTATCCCGGAATATGTGGTAGAGTAGTGCATGTTAGTGTAAGTGTGTGTGTAAGAGGAGAGGATAGGACAAGGAAGAGGAAGGACAGATCGCGCGCGGTCCGTGGCCCGTTTGGTAGGGTATTGCTCCGGCATTCGCCTGGTGTTGATCGCAGAAACCACGGAAAACTACCGACCAGAGCAGCCGGCCGCTTGAATTATCCTCCAGACAGGAACTGAATTCGACCTAGCTGAAAAGCTAGTGTCGAAAATCCTGCCGCCGGCAGGACTCGAACCTAGGACCTCCCGGCCAGACGCGCTGCAGTGACATCAGTTGATGCACTGAGTTACCGCTACCGGTCGCTTAGATTAAAGATATTGAGTCTCAATGAGAAGTAAAGAACCATCGAGAGGGTGGAACGGTAAGCTCACAACAGATACTTCTTTATAGTAGTACTGCTGAAATAATAAAAATCTAGAAAATAGGTAGGTACTGTTCTTATGAAATGTTCGAAGTTACGTTACAAGAGAGATTTATGTGTGTTTTAAAGGCGGATATTGGTATTACGGTGCAGGATAGATTAATGTTCCAAGTGAAGATTAGACGAGGATGACTGCGTCAAAGCCGCAGCTGATTTCTCCCCAGTCATCGGTCACAGATGGCCACTGCCGGGGCGTCTGGCGCGGTGCCGCAGGCGGCGGCAGACGGCGGGCAGAGGCGCGGCCGCCGCGCCGCGCGTCTCATAGAAAGTGAACGGGGAGCGCCCGCGCTGTCGCATGCGGGTCGCGTCCGCCTGCCCTTACGTCAGCCCGGCTCGCCGCTCCGTGTAATCTCGCACCTCCCGCAACGCGCCGCAGCGCTCCGCGCCGGCGCGGCGCCGGCAGCTGGACAAAGGCTCGGGGCGGTCGATGATGCGTCGCGCGCGCTCCTGTGCCCGCGCCCGCGCCCGCACCCGCGGCCGCGGCCGCGCCCGCGCCCGCCCCCGTCCCCGTCCCCGCGTCCGCTCCCCGCACCGCCCACGCAGAAGGTCCCTCCACGCTCCGCCCGCCCATCCGCACCTCACCGCGCTCTATCCACCAGGACGCCTGCGGATTATCATAGAGTGCTTCGGAAATATTCGATGAATCCCCAACTCGCGAATGGAGAAGGGGATTTATCTGAGAATTTCCAAAGCACGAGTGGTATTTAATAGGACCTGCCCGTCACCGCGCTCTAGTCACTTCGACGCCTGCGGATTATCATAGGTAATACCACGAGTGCTTCGAAAATTGCCGATAAATCCCCCACTCGCGAAGGGAGAAAACGGATTTATCTGAGAATTTCCAAAGGACGAGTGGTATTTAACAGGACCCGTCCGTCACCGCGCTCTGGTCACTTTAACGCCTGCGGAGTATCATCGGTAATAACACGAGTGCTTCGGGAATTGTCGATAAATCCCTCACTTGCGAAGGGAGAAGGGGATTTATCTGAGAATTTCCCAAGCATGAGTGGTATTTAATAGGACCCACCCGTCACCGTGCTCTATTCACTTCGACGCCTGCGGATTATCATAGGTAATACCACGAGTGCTTTGGAATTTGTCGATAAATCCCCAACTCGCAAAGGGAGAAAGGGATTTATCTGAGAATTTCCAAAGCACGGTGGTATTTAATAGGACTATTCCACGAATGAAATTGTCCAACATAGTTCCAAAATGCGCCAAATATTGAAAATAACTGAAAGCTACGTTTAATGTATATATGTCATAGTACATAAGTGCTTTATTCGACATCGACATAGCAATCGATGTATACTACCTCCGCCTCGATTTTTAATTTTTGGCCTCGGCAATAATAACACTCATAACATTATTAGGTATGTTAATAGCTATAATCATCGACAATATTATAACAGTATTATAAATAATCATACAGTAACTTCGCTGTTACAAACTTGTAGAGACTATCGTGTCCAGATCAGGAGAATTCGTCCGTCATGAGGTATGACGTATCTGTAGATTATAAACATTATTATTGGTTTACATAATAATAACTATTAACTATCGTTGTAGAAAGTATACATTGAGTCGTGTGGTTCCATTGTACTGAAACATCTGTACACTCTGCATCTCCGCCCCCGCCTGGGGTGCTCTCTCATCCTCCCACGCCCTGTCGCACTCATCCGCTCCCGCACACCAATGAGGGCGCTTATCTTTGCCCACGCACTTGTCCCCGCGTCCTTCCACTCCTCCGCAATTGCCCTCGGTCGCTCGGCGGCTTTCCTCTGTCTCTCCGGGCCCATCTCCCCCTTCTCTCCCGAGGCCACCCACGCCCCACCACTCCCTTCCCACCCTCCTGCCCGCTCTCGCCCCTCCCTTCTGCCTGCACTCTGCTGCTGTCCCCGCAACCCTTTACCCGCCTGCCGGAGGCCACCCACGCCCCGCTACTGCTCCCCGACCCTCGCTTCCCCGCTCGCAACCTCCCTTACTTCGCCCCCGCGCCTTCCACTGCTTGCCCTGAATCTGCTCCGCCGCGCCGCCCCGCCCCTCCCCCCCGTCCCGTTTCCCCGCCCGCCCGAGGCCACCCACGCCCCGCCACTGTTCCCCGACCCTCGCTTCCCCGCTCGCAACCTCCCTTACTTCGCCCCCGCGCCTTCCACTGCTTGCCCTGAATCTGCTCCGCCGCGCCGCCCCGCCCCTCCCCCCCGTCCCGTTTCCCCGCCCGCCCGAGGCCACCCACGCCCCGCCACTGTTCCCCGACCCTCGCTTCCCCGCTCGCAACCTCCCTTACTTCGCCCCCGCGCCTTCCACTGCTTGCCCTGAATCTGCGCCCCGCCCCGCCCCGCCACTGTTCCCCGACCCTCGCCTCCCCGCTCGCAACCTCCCTTACTTCGCCCCCGCGCCTTCCACTGCTTGTCCTGAAGCTGCTCCGCTGCGCCGCCCCGCCCCGCCCCGTCTCCCCGCCTACCCGAGGCCACCCACGTCCGTCCGCTCTCCGCTCGCCCGCCCGCGCTCATCTCGCGCGGTCGCTTGCCTGCCCGACCGGACGGGCGGCGGAGAAAGTCCCGCGTTCTCCTCCGCTCCGCTGCCCCGGCGGCGGCGGCGGCGGCGGCTCCAGCGCCCGGTGAAGGACCTGCCGCTCCGCTGCCGCCGCCTCCGCCTCCACAGCTCTCGCCGTCGCCAGTCAGGCTACCGCCTCAGACCTTCACACTTAATCATCTGAATGTCTTCGCGCGTCTTGCCGGACTTGTCCCACAAAAGCTTCCGCCGTCGTCATTGTATCCGCATTTGCATTCTCTACGAACATTTCTCTTCGTTCCCATACAGTCCCAACAGCAAGAATGCTTAATTTCATCATTTTCTCGTTTTTTTTCTTATGGCCGCATCCTTGAACTTTTCCCATGGTCACTGTCAAGGACCGTTTTATCCCGAATTTGGTAGTTTCCTCGGCAACGATCTGAAGAATGAATTAAATTAATTATGTCAGTAATAATTTAAATGACTTAACTGGAAACTGAGGAATGAAACCATATGCTGTGTTTTGGTTTGTTTATTACCTTTCACGCCATATATGGAAATTCCGTGGATTATCCAAGGCCTGAACTCCCAATCCATGGTTCTGCGCCACCTATCTGCCATTGCACATATTTCATCACCTGCGTTGACATTAAACACCTTGGAAATCACAGTTATCAACGATTACGAGATTACATTTTAAAAGTAACGCCAAATCCGTGTAGAAATTCTTTTGAGAAAACAATTTCGCGAACGTAATCTCCCAGAGTCGGCGGGTGCAGACGTCATCGTCTCCTTAGCAGCCGCTGCTGGCGTCGTTGGCGCCGCCGAAGGCGAGGCGGCCGCTTTCCATACATAGAACGAATCGCGCCATTCACGCTCGATCGGCGGGGCCGATAGCCGCCTCCGCTTCCCTTTCGCTCGCGCAGGCCACGCCCGCGCCCGCGCCCGCCCCCGCGCCTGCCGCCGCGCCCGCCCTCGCGCCCGCCCCCGCCCCCGCGCTCGCCCTCGCGCCCGCCCCGCCCCGTCCCCGCCCCGTCCCCGCCCCGTCCCCACGCCCGCCCTCACCCCGTCCCCGCGCCCGCCCTCGCCCCCGCGCCACCCGCCCCCCCGCACCCACCCCCGCGCCGCCGCCGCGCCCACCCTCAATCTCCGCCCCCGAGCCTGCCCCGTCCCGGCCCCCGTCCTCACCCCCACGCCCGCCTCGCCCCCAATCCCATCCCCGCCCACACGGTCGCCCCGCCCCCGCCCATTCCCACGCCACCGCATTCAGGCCCGCCCGCCCTCGCCCCCGCGCCCGCCCCACAACCGCGCGCCCACCCCGCACTCGCCCTACCCCCACCCCATGCCCGCCCCCACCCTCCTCCCTTTCCGTCCCCGATTCCACCCTTGCGTCCGCCCCTGCCGCGCTCCGCAAGCCCGCGCGCCAGCACTGACCCAATATCCTGCCCTCCGCCACCCTCGCCCGCGCCCGCCCCGCGCCCGCCCCCGCCCCGCGCCCGCACCTGCCGTCCCGGCCCCGTCTCACCCCCACACCCGCCCCGCCCCCAATCCCATCCTCGCCCACACGCTCGCCCCGCCCCGCCCATGCCCACGCCTCTGCATTCAGGCCCGCCCGGCTCTCGCCCCGCGCCCGCCCCCCCACCCCGCGCCCGCCCCACCCCCGGCCCGCCCCCGCCCCCGGCCCGCCCCCACCCCCGGCCCGCCCCCACCCCCGGCCCGCCCCACCCCCGGCCCGCCCCACCCCCCGGCCCGCCCCCACCCGCGCCCGCCCCCATCCCCGCGCCCTCCTCCGTTTCCGTCCCCGATTCCACCCTTGCGCCCGCCCCCGCGCCAACCTCCGCGCCCGCCCCCACGCTAGCCCGCGCGCCGGCACTGACCCAACATCCTGGGCGAACGGGGGAAGGGGAAGCCAATCACTGCTAGCGACTGCCGCACCTTCCGACACCTGTGCTCTCGACGGCGGTCAGAGAAGGCCTTTGAAACAAGGCGAAAGGTCACTTTCACTGGCGTAAAGGGATTTTCTCGTCTAGGGAAGCAGTCGTTCTAGGCCTTTGCGAGATGATCCATGGGCTTTCGCAACCACATTGATAGTTAAAATGTCAAGTAAATACTTCAGTTTAGAATAAATTCTGTAGTGGTAGCAGAGATATTGTGATTATAAATTGATGATAGCAGATTATATTCTAGCTATAATTCAGGATAGCAGAGGTATCAGCCACATCCTTGTGGTTGATACCTCTGCTATTCAGAATATAATTTTTGTTTTGGTTTTTAAACTAAGAGATTGTTTGGGAGCACAGTCCGAAATATGTTTTTTTAATTTCAATAATTTTATGATTTGATGAAATTTTAATGAAATTTGCATATTTCTGTATATTAGACTTGCTAGAAGAGGATAAGTTTAAATAAGTGAAAGTGAACTAAAACCAAGAAATTCATCTGAAGTAAAACTGCAAGTGCATCTTCGATTTGGAAGGCACAGTAATTTGTACTCGTTGTTTCCAGTGATTAATTTCATTTACTTTAAAAACAATTTCCAACAAGTGAAGATATGTCTGGACCACCTAACTTTTAAGAACTTTAAATGTAAAGATATACCTACCTCTAAGTGAAATTAGGGAAGTATTTTTAAAAACTGATGGGAAATTATTATTTTGTAACTCTTGTGAATGACGCATTTAATCTCAAATAAAATTCAAAATTTTCTAGTATAATAAACTAGGAAAGGAAAAATTCCCCGTACTTATCCTGCTGGATAAGAAGAAACTTAAACACAGGTGGAATCTGTGGTTCAATTCCATCTCACGCAACCGCTATCTCGATTTCTCTCAAGAAATGATGAGAGAAGGAAAGCAGAGTCAAACAGGAAGCAAAGTATAGCTTGTTGAAATAGCAAGTGTAATTTGATCAATCTATTTCAACCACCGAAAAAGGGTGCCTACATAATTTACTGAAAGTTGCAAACGCTTTTAGTTTCTCTCACATTACAGGTGTTGACATTCAGGAAAAGAAGGCTATGAGAAAATTGAATTAGGTGTAGGTTTTAATTACTTTACTAGATTTTAATGAATTTGATCACAATGTACTACTTCTCAATAAACGAAATAGAGCTCCAAAATATTTTTAAAACATCAAACTATTGAGCAAACAGTAGATCATTTCACACACTCTGAGTGCATAAGTCCGACGTCAGCCTCAGCTCTTAAGGGCCGTAAAACTCATCGCACATGGAAGTGCAGCTGGACACGCACATACCTAGCAACTCTGTTGTTAGGTTTTGAACCCTCTCTCTTCGACTAATAAAATTTTGTATGCAAAACGAAGAGACACAGCGATAGTTTAATTCGAATTTTTTGAAGGGCTACAGATTTATTCGGGGAAAAGAATGAAGATTGACATTGTGTTTCCGAAATGACAGGAGCTTATATCCCTTCTTGGTGAAACATAAAACAAATCTAAAACGTTGAAAACGTAGACTTCCGCGGTAAGTTCCGACTCAGTAAATACGTCGTACTTGGCTGTCGGGGAGGCGCAGCGTCCTAGGCACGCACAACGTTTCGGCCGCATTTCGCCCTGAGGAAGGTCGCAGAATGGCGGCTGAAATGTTGGCACCTGTGCCTAGGACGCGGCGCCTCGCGGTCAGCCAAGTAGTTACTAAATCTGAAACGTTGCCTGCAGATTGCTGCATGTTTACCATCCAACGTCGACCGTGTGCATCAAAAAACGTTTATTCATAATATACTGCCTCGAAGTTTGGCCCCTACTTGAAACCAATACCCCCATGACGGTGGCACCCAATGTGTTAAAAGTCTATTTAGTAACTCACATTTGCATATACTGACAGGTGGCAGGAATATGTTCGTTCAATTTTGAGCCTTATTCGCTGTAGAGTACATGTCATAGAAAATATATGCATAGAGGTCAACAATACTTTACGTAACAGTTTATACATTGAACTACATTGGCAAGTTTTGTCTAGTATGCCTTATACCTGTTCTCTTTAACCGTGTCATTGTTTCACGAGAGATAATCTCGCCCATAAAATCTGTCGTCGATTTCGAGGTACGAACGTGACCTGAAAAGCGGCACGATTCCACGGAGTGAACGGATCAGCCCCGTTTTCTTGTGTCGAGTCCCCCTTTCGTTTCCCAGATCGTCATATCGAACGGAAAATCGAACACAGTTGGTAGTCGTGAAATCCCTGTTTGTATTCTTTTGACGAAACATTTTTCCCGTTCTCGTTCACTTGCCTAACGTCGACCCTGCCCATTGCTGGTCAATAGGCAGGTGAGTAGGGCATTTTCTTGCTCGTGTTTTGAAACTTCATCTCACTTGAGACTCATCTCCTGCTATTTTGACAAACTTTGTTTGTAGTGCGTTTCTTAGAAAGCCCTTTAGTTTTGTGGCGCCTTTATTGGACATTTATTACAAACAATACGTTTAATAAAATATTTATTATTTTTTGTAAGGTAACAAATGGCGTTCGCGTTTTGGAAAGTGTATTTAGGAAAGCACATTGACATTTATTCGAATGTTAATTGTTCCGTTAACTGTTTACATATAATCGAGATACTCTAAAATATGTTTAGACCTGAAAAATGGGTATCCGGTCTTTTTCGACATGATAAATAGCCAAAGAGAAAGTTCTGATACTCAAGTTAGGTTTTGAAACCTCTCTCTCCGACTAATAAAATTTTGTATGCAAAACGAAGAGACACAGCGATAGTTTAATTCGAATTTTTCGAAGGGCTACAGATTTATTCGGGGAAAAGAATTAAGATTGTACGATCATTTCCGTGATTTACGCTAGTACCTAAAATCTTAGATAAAGTGTGTAAAATTTTCTTCTTCTTTAAAAGATAAATTAATTTTAGATTACATTCTGAGCAGGATGTATGTGATTCATTTTACTACAAAATTAAGTTCTTTACAATAACTTAACGTGTACCTTTCTGTAACGTTCATCTAACTTCGAGAGCGTTCGTCTTGCTAAGAATTTCCATAACAAGCGCAGATGGAACATATCACAGACAAAAAATGTTAATTTCAATATCAATTTTCATTCAAACTCTTGTTTTTCTTCATAAATGAAATAAATATGAAAAATGATTATTTGATAATTACACTAACAAGAATCTCACTATTCCTTCCGTTTCTCAGTAATACAGAGGAACTAATGAAACGAAGTGGGACAAGGCTGAAGGCTCAGGAATTAATACTCGCGATTATGTTTTTAAAGTTTTAATAAACATGAAGATGTAATCTAAAAAAAACTATGCATCACCATGATTCATCAGAGGTTCGTGAAATGGACAGATAACTCCGGAAGATGCCTACGAAAGGCAGGATACAAATTTAGCTCGTGGCGCCTTGGGCAGTAATTAAGAACCCTCATTTTTAATCGCCTTGTTAAACGCCGAGCAAATGTGGTCATTCCGGTCGGGAGCCGTTAAGCTCGTCCCGGGACCGTTACGGCGTGGGGCAAAACACGCGGACTCGCCCCCTCGCGCGAAGGTGCGGGCTTTACAGCGACGTAAAAGGGAAGTGTAAAAATACGTCGCGCCTCGGAGCAGGCCAATGCCGATCGCCGGAGAATGCTCAGCAGCGCTAACGCACAGTGCTGTCCTGACCTCGGCATTCGACGAGGTGAGTGGCCACTTTCTGAGCCGGGGTTAGGGCGCGGCCCCGCGCAGGCCGCTCGCCGACGCCGCAGCCCAAATCCGCTTTCGATGTTTTCGGGCGGCGGACACGACTCGCTCGGAGAAAGTGTATGAAAACGCCTGTTTACACGGCTGGTTATGCAATTCATAAACAGACATTCTTTCACACTTGGCTTCCCTTCAGTTGGTCTTGGTATCTGTTTAAATGCGAGTCATTTTTGAAATATTTTTTATTGTTAAATACAATTCCAGATTACGTTAAAATGACTGTAATTCAAATCCTTCATGTTCCCTAGGAAATGCATCTTTCTTGAAATGGAAATGTTTTAAATCAATATTTCCTCCGTAATAATAAATCATATTTTGCGTAACATATAACGTATTTCCAGTGAAATGGGAATTTATGTATTTAAATAGTTTTAAAAACGTAACGCTGATGAGAATGTAAGGCTTAGAGCTTCAAATAAAATTAAATTGAATAAAGCAAGTGAAAATAATAAACAAAAATATTACATAACCGCTAGAATCCCGAATTCAATCTGAGGACAATTTTTTACAAGTTCATAACTGTTAATCACTTACCTTAACAACTTAACAAGTTCCCTTGAATTGATAGCTGAAAGTCAGCTTGTCTGCTCTAAAACTGTGCTAATTATTTTGTATTGGTGTCTTATAATACTTCTAATTTTTTTACTAATTATGGATTAATGAGTAAACATTTTATTGCATTATTGCTGAGTACTTACACAAAAATGTATTTATGTTTCAGGTAAATGGTTTACAGAAGACACAACTTCCATTTCTGTCGTCAAAACTGGCCGTAGTTTACTGAAGAATGTGACTTATTTTCTTTGTAAGTGAAGGAAATTTAAGATAAAATGTTATCTTTAATTATGTATTATCAAATTACTAATAACTAATACGTTCATTGACAACTGTTAGAATTCTTTTGCTAAAAAGCTCTTTTGACGAGTAATTTGTGAGTGACGTATTATCACAGAAGGTTGTGTCGGGGATTTCTCCGCTTTCCTTGTTTTCATTCCGTCATTATTCCATTGTTTTAAAACCCATCTCCATTATTCACTGGTTAATTCATCTTTCATACTTAGATTTATTCGGCCCGACCAGTCGACATCTTTGTTTTCCCACGGATATTTTTCGGGGCATTTGATCTCCATATGAAGGCCATGTAACACTGGATCCTATTTTACACGATGAAACCATGAGGAGTTTTACCGCATTACTTAAAGTTTCGAAATGCTTGAATTCTCTTGTTCAAATCTTCGGGAAATTCTAAGGGGCGAGCACTACTTTTAAGCCCCTGGAAGTATTTGTATCTTTATTCAGACACTCAGTACCTAGCTTTTTCCACCATCTTGGGATGAATGATATTCAACAGATGGATGATAGGTGATAGTGATGACATGATTTGAGTGGTAATGAAGCACTGATAGAATAATGGGCAAGAGAAATGGAAGTCCCCCAAAACCTCCTGCGAATTTGCTTTGTTTGCTGTTCACCTTCCATTTGGAACGACTGGGACTTGAGCCCTGGGACTGAAGTGAAAGGTGGTCGGTCTCAACACAACACCAAAGATCGCTCCTCTAGAAGTGCAAGTAAGGAATAAAATCTATTTGGTAAATCCCCAGGAAATCGCCAGATCCTTCTCTTGTATTCGAAGCGTTCGGGGCACAGGTTATCAAGTCACATTAACAAACTTCTGAAAAAAAAAGGCGTAACGTTTTTACACAGCATTTAATTTCAGGGAAACGCTTAAACCGTATGGGCGTTTACAAGCGTTTTTAATAATATTGAATATCTTTGAATATCGACTTTTTAAGCTCAGAAAAGAGCTTCGTACAGAGATTTCTTCTTCTTGCGAGCTGTCTACAGCTCCTGCGGCCGTCTCTCGCATCCCAATCTCCATGCCTCTCTATCATTCCAATCGTCTTCTTCAAGGCCTCTTTTCTGCATGTCCTTCAGAACTTGCTTTTGCCATTCTTCTCTGGGTCTACCTCTTTTTCTTGTGTCTAAGGGGAGCCACTCGGAGATCTTTCTGGGCCATCTCTCATAACCGAGCCTTTTCATGTGACCAAACTATTTTAATCTTCGTGTTTTCATTTCCTCAAAAATCGATTTCTATACTTGCATTCTTTCCAAAATTTCATCATTTCTTACATGGTCCATTTTAGACACTCTACAACTTTTTCTCATGAAATCCATTTGCAGGCTTTTTAATTTGTCTTTTTCTCGTTTTATTTCCCACGTTTCTGATCCATACAGCACTTCATTTTGTACGATGGTTTCAAACAGCCTTTTCTTAGTTGATCTGGATATTTCATTTCCCCAAAGTAGAGAGTTTAACTTTCGAGTGACTTGTCTCCCTTGCGTGATCTTTGAGATAGTGTCTACAGAGATTTTAAATACGAAAAACGTCCAAAGCGAGCAGACGTGGGCGTGATTCCCTGCTGCTCTGAGCGCCTCCTGTGGGCACTGGCAGCCTCGCACTCCACCGTGTGTTTCCCCTCCACAGTATCCCTGTGGAGGCGGGAATTTATTTAATTACTGGCGTACAAATTACGCTGCTACCTTGCGGCTTAAGCAGCTAAGGAAGAGGGGAAAAAAGCTTAATTCTAGCTTAAATCTAATTTAATAAATATGTTATAGCACTTTGGCATACTTAATTTACAGGAAAAATGTTATTGTTATTTTTTCTCTTAAATCTAAATGTTTTACTACGGTTTTCTGTGTGGTTACGTCTAAGTGGTTCTATGTGGCACTCCACCGCACCGCTGGGCGTTTGCACGTGCTGGGCGTTTGCCCAGTGTCGCAAGGTGGCTGTCACCGCTGCTCGGCGAAGCGTGAACCCTCGCGGCGGCCGGGGCGCCGAGCGCGCCGGCACCTTGCGCGCTATCCGATCATACGCGGCCGCCGGCGCCCGCGCCCTCGCCCTCGCTTCGGCGCGATTAGCTGCCCGTTGCCCTCGGGACTCGCCTGTCCACACACCCGGCGCCCAGTGTGTGGCCGGCTCCTTTCACGCCTCTTGCCAGATCTCCGCCTGGGATTGAGGATTGTGTTACTAAGGGAGCGGTGCACATGCATGCATGAGCAATTTTTATGTCAAATATTTATTTATTTATTTATTTATTTATTTATTTATTTATTTATTTATTTATTTATTTATTTATTTATTTATTTATTTATTTATTTATTTATTTATGTATTTATTTATTTTCCGGATGTGAAAAAGAATTAATCGATGAATAAACTTATAACGTTCTCATTCTGAAAAAAGAAAAGCTGATTATCATTTCTTTAGCATCTTGTGCAATCCACAGTTTAATAATTTTTTCCAGAAACAAATTTCAGATTCCTCGCTTCTTCCGTATGGAGAGCGGATCGAATGATCGTTTGCTAGGAAGAAAGTAAGTACCGGCGACGATTATTTTCGGAAGAACCCAACCGGCAGAGGTAGTAGGATAATTATTTCCCTTTAGATGAGTTTGCGGAAAATTTAAAATCCCTTTCCTAGCGCCCAAAAAATGATATAATTTCGGAAACCGGTTGCAGAAATAATTTGACAGAAACGGAGAGCGTTTCAGTACCTGCTTAGTTTCTTGAATTAGTCTGTTCTTCCTTTTCTCATAACTTTTCCAAATCATTTTACACAAAATTATCTGATTAATTTATTTGATAATTTAAATGTCCAATTTTGAATTATTGTTGAACTAAATCACAAATAATTATCAATTTTCACTGTTCATTGAAATGGTATCCAAGAAAATAACTGACATTTAAGCAAATTTTGAAAACATTTTTAAAGTACTGAAAACTACTTCATTATGGCAAAACATTCCATTTCCTGGCAACTCTCAGAGAGAATACCAAGTTGTAATTTAATTCCAGACAGTAAAGGGAACAGTAGTAATTGTGCTTATCATTTCATTCAATTTATACAAGATATTAATAAATTATAGTTAAATAGCAGTAGTAATGAAATTACTGAAGAAAATAATTATTGACTTACTACTGCAAGTGATAAGCTCTCATTGTTTTGGATCCTACAAAAGGATGAAAAGTAACATCCATTTTATGCAGAGTGTTTTAAGGAGAAGCTACCACAAGACTGTCACCTTATATCCAGTGCTTGTGCTACCACTTCTATATCTAAACAATTCACAAAAGAAATTAAAGTAACGCACAAGACAAATTTTGAACCAACCATAAATTGTTTCAGAAGGGGGAAATTTGCCAAGTTTGTCAGCAAATACATTCAAAATTGAATGTGCCTTATTTTACATGGCGAGACTCAGGTCATGAGGCCTGCTCTTGCGTCTGACCACGCAAATTTCACTACGCTCCTTTCACCTACTAGGGATGAAAGAAGGTATTACTTGGGCGACGAAACAGGCAATTTGAATTTAGCTCAGAGGCATCATTTAGACTTGATCTTTTACATGCAGTAAATCTACTAACATGGGGCTTTACTTCCCCTCCGAAGGAAGGCGTACGAAGGATTTTTTTCGCCCTTAAAAATCCACGGCTTGTATCGGGTTTGAACCCGCAAACTTGGGTATGACAGTCCGATACGCTAACCATTACACCATAGCCGCCGCCGATGACCCTGGAGCATTAAAAAAAGTATTTCTCAAATAAACATAAGTAAAACCTAGTATATTTGTATTTCTGTTCTGTATTTGTAAATATTTTGCAACATTTATCTGCGCTTTTACAAAACTGATGCAACATGACATTTTTCTAATAAAACTGGCATAAGTACAATGATGTAACTAAAGAGCAAATAAATTAAACTCCAGGGTCAAAAATATTCTAAGTAAAACAATTAATTAAAAAGAAGTAGGTTTCAACATTAAATATTCTTAAAACTGTTAAATGTAATTAAAACTACCTTTCTCTAACAAATTTACTGAAACCTACACTTTTTATACATGTTGAGATCCTTAGGCAGAACTCATTAACCGCATGCTTGCTCAGCAACAGTTTTAATAAATTTTGAATATCAGAGCAATGCTCTCTACAGCCAAACAATTGAAAATTTGAATTTTGACAAAAATTTTGAAGGTCCTCACGAAGTTTTGGTGCATGTCCTTTGTTTTCTAAAAATTTGAAAATTTTCAAAGATAACTCCCAAAATATTTTAATAACGATTTCGTTTGGTCAGCGAGCGGCGTGGCTGCGGCGGGCTGCGCGTCGAAGTGGATGGCCCGGCGCCCTGCGGCCCGCTGGGTCTCCACCTGTGGGCAGAAGGCGTCCTCTTAGCGCATATGCGCTCCGTTGAAGGGGAACCGTTTCGTCGCTTGACGGTTCCCCGCTCCGTCTTCCGCCCGCGTCCGCTCCGCCCCCCCCCCCCCCGTGCGCGGGGTTTGGAACGGCGTCGACGCGGCCGAACTCGCTGGCGACGACATCGTATGTTTATAAAATCCCTAGAAGGGCTTTTATACAGCAAGCCCTCAGAAGGGCTGTTCACGTAATGCGCCCTTAGAAGTGCGAAGCGCGGCTTTTGCTCTTTACTTAGCCCTAAAAAGGGCTGTTTGTTCCCGCGGCGGGCGGAGCGCTCCTCAGGTGCGTCCGCTCTTCTCGGCGGTCTGGTCGCGAGTCGAATCAAAGGCGAGGGGCGCTTTTTTTTTTTTTTTTCTTCTATTTCCCCTCGCCAGTATCCCTGGCGAGGCGGGAGTTTATTCATGTATGGGGATACAATTATAATGTTCCAACCGATTAGGTTTTTGGAGCTGGATGAGGGCGATAACTTAAAAATACTAATTAAAACTAATCTTAATCTAACTAAAACTACACATGGCCACTTTGGGCTATTTGTTTTATACATTTGATATTAATAATAATGGAAAATAAGTTCTTTAAAGAGGGGCGCTGGTCACGCACCGGCTTATATAGGCCTCCCAGAAGGGTAGGGGGGTCGCCGAAGCGTCAGCGGGGCGTAGCGGGGAAATATCGATTCATTTACAGAGCTATGCAAACTCCATGCTTGCAAAAGTTACGTTTGCCCCTTAGAAGGTACGCAACTTGCGGGCCATGGCTGCAGTACAGAACAGAAGGGGCGATCCGATGGTGAAGCCCAATGGCGGTAATGCCAGAACTAATGGCTGATGGACATGAAATAATTTTTGTTTTGCCAAATAAACATTCATTCTGCAGCTACAAAGGCAAACAAGGTATCTGTACAACCGCAAATTTACTCTGAATTTCAGATTTTGTTAGTAGAGCCCGCTACAACGAGTCATTTTCTTATAATAAACAAAAACCTGTTTTGAAATCAATAAAAAATGTTGCACCAAGAACCAATTTTTTCTCAGAGTCAAAGCAACCGAAAAATTAGATGTTTATAACAATTTCTTTGGTTTTTGAAACCTTCTCATGGCCATGAGATCACAGTTTGAATTTTCCAATTTACCATTTTTTAAAAAATTGATGACAAAAAGCTACTCATATGTTACCGTGCTTAACTTAATTACAGAATAAATCCTTATCAGCTAAGAGTACAAAATCTTCTCAGATAGACTTCTCTGATGGACGTTGGCTTCTAGATGTTGTAGCACAAAATTTCAATCACTATGATCGCTTAAATTTTTCAAATTTAACATACCACTTTCAAGTGAAAGTCTTATTTCATTGGGAGTGAACGGGCGAATGATGTTCGAAAGAAAAATTAAATGATACCTACATTTACACAGCCTATTTCAAATCAAGCAAGAATTGTCAACCAAATTCTCAGAGAATTGTGGAATGGAATTCTAAGTTTAAGGTATGTATATTTTTCTATATGTGTTGTAATAATAGAAATGCATATATTAGTTTATGTGCATTTCTATTGGACATAATGTACAAAACTTGGCCACAAATCCGGCTCAAAGTTATGTTAATGTAAATAATTTGTGAAATTCGTCTAAACGCTTATGTCGAATAAGATAAACAATGATATCGTTTTATATCATTGGTTTAAATCCTTTCAATTCAAATTAAAATGTTGTTAAGTGGTTATAGAGAGCTTGGCTTCCAAACTCATTGCATTGTATTCATTTGTGCTTTTTTTAATTGTCAAAAATAGCACCTATTTAAAAATTCAAGTTTTTTTATTAGTTTTAAATACTCAATTATCCATTGCAAATTCGTATTAAAATGTCAAAAAATAATATTTACTATAATGCCAATTTATTGAAATAATTTAGTCTTGAAGTGTCATTAATGGCAATTAGAAATTGTAGAATTAATTGTTGTGTAGTATTCCCATGTTAGAAATGAACAGAATTTTGAATACCATATTTAAATTGAGACTAAAGCCTATCTTGTTCTGTAAATAATTGAACAACATAATAATACATTCTTTAAAAGCAGATGTAATTATCACTTTAATTATATTTTCGAATACTATTGTATTAATTTTATTTTTTAGGTAGTTTTTGGCACAGATGATGGAAATCGACCACAGAGTCATGGAAATTGGTCATTGAAACAGATGATGGTCCATTGATGCGGATAATCATGGATATCGTGAATTCTAAATGCCTATTGCGTTTTATGACAAGATAATGAACATGTATTTGAAAGTGATGCCAATACATATATTGCTAATTTTGGAAGCATTATGGACTTTTGTGATATCATTCATATTTAACATTCACAAAAGATATATACAGTAATGGTACAATTTTTTTTAGTGAGTATCATTTTTGGCCAGGCAAGATATTTTAAAATTCTCATTAGGTAATATAACTTGAGTTATAATTATCTTATAGTTGAATGGGTACTATCAAGGTGTGCTCTCAGAATGACTAACTACGAATAATAAAAAAAATCACATTCCTACTAGAAAAGTGTCCATAATTCCAAAATGCTGGTCTTTCAGGATATTGATTTACAACTAGATTTCCGAAAAAAAATTCATGGACCATGACAATATGTAATTTTCTTTTGAAAGACTATTAATTTTTACTTTCGTTCCCAAGAAAAAAGGGTATCACCTTTTTTTATAATTTAGGGTTCTCCAAAGTGTGCTGTTTGTGGCATATAGTAAGGATAATACTGCATTCTCAAACATGCAATGATTTTGGCTATATTTCATCTTCAAAATTACCAGAGAAAATATCTCAGATTTTGTTGATAATTTTCAGAAACATTTCCCTAGCCAAGTGAACAATATACTTTCCTCTGGAAACAAAATAAATCAATATCACTAGACATAATTCTCGCGTTATTTTATATATTTCTAAATTTTACTCTGTCAAACTCATCCTTTTGTGAGAAATGAATCTTTTTGAACATTCTTCTACATCACTATATGTACTTGGATCTTATTTGTAAGATGAAATGTGTGTGTATGTGTGTAAATGGCTATTGTTTGTTTGAGATCGATAAACTCCAATACAGATTGACCGATCATCATGAAAGTTGGCATATCTACGTGTATTTTGGAGAAAGTTTTAAGCTTTTCATTGTTGTAACTCCACTACATGGCGCTGCGGCACAAGATGGCGCTTCACGTAAATGCAAATCCCAAACATGGGCTTCATTGTTGCTGGGCGTTGCCGTGTGATGGGGGCGTGGCGGGGGAGCACAGGACGAGCTGACGGCGAGGGATGAAAAAGGGGATGAGGTTGATCCCTAGTTTAGGGTGGCACGGTCCCTTTGTTGTTTTTTTATGAATCATTATTCGTCGTGATTCCTAAGTTTATAGTGGCACGGTTCACTTGAATAACTGGTTGAGTGCTCGAGAATAATTTGGCTGGCATTAATTAATTTTCTTGGGCCAAAGTATATATACATAAATAATATGACTACGGGTCAAAGCCATTCGTTTTTAATGTTGAAAAATTGAATATCGTTAACGATGAACACGATTTCTCGATATTTCCAGTGTGAAATTACCTTTCTTCATTTACTTAACGTCAAAAACAGTTAAAAACTATGTGACGTGCTATAGGGAGAAAAGAATTCTGAGCACGTTTTCAAAATTCTGTGATCCCTACCCTAAGCCATATACCATTTGAACTTTGAATACAGGAAGAAAATTAGCGTCTTTTTAGGATTATTAACAAAATATTCGCTCCGATGAAATAAAATCGATTTTCAAAAGTAAATCAGCAATAAATTTGGGCTCTTATCCTTCATGTCCTTGGTCAAGAAACAATACTTTCAGTCACGACAACATGAAGAACGATAATTAGAATAACTAATATTTCCTACTGAATTCTAGAAAACATGCACAGATAATGAAGTTACATTTATGTTCAGAAACAATACGGGTCATTTCAGCATTTGCTCAAGAGGATCAGGGAAACTGGACGAAAACGCTAATCGAGA